>JAODAL010027237.1:0-55297 GCA_025379985.1 Phyllomedusa bahiana
CCTCTGCTTCCTCCGCCAGCTTCAACACACCCTGACTGCCTCAGTAAAGCACCCTGAGAGCTAGGGCCGCCTTGCACAGCCCTGGACCCCAAAACCACTCCTAATAAAGACCATAAAATTGAGAAACGTCGGGCCTTGGATTCGACGAGAAAAAGGCTCCGTCCCCGTCTTATCCGCTCCTCCTCCGTGCTGGGGGACCTGATGTTTTCAAGTGTCCAACGATCGTTCCAGAACTAAGATCACCTAATGGTCACGCTGAAAAGGGTCATTGTCCGCACTGACCTTTTTTGGGGCTTTTTTCAAAATTGAAAGGGATGGTGCAGACTCTTTCACCTGCCTCCATTTCGGGGGCTCAACTCCCCCGAGGTCCCACCGCTGCTTGAAAGCCATTGTCACTCGACTGCTAATGGCATTGCCGCTGCCACAATCGTTGGAGCATGTGGAGGGGGGAAAATTCCACGGTTCCACACAACAATGAACGGTTTGACGGGGGGCCGGGGCGACGCGCAACCCAGCCAGATGGGACAAAAGCAGGATGCGAACGGCGGAAGTGCAACTCAGACCTCGACCCTTTCCCCAGAAAGCACCAAACCCCGGGGGGGGCCTTTAGAAATTTTGGACGAGAGGTTAACATGTCCCAGGCAAGGGATGTCTCCAGCCACCATTTAAGGGGGGCCACTATTTCAAACCGTTATCGCACACCACCTTGCCGGGCACAAGGGGACATGGGAAAATTTTTAAAAAAAGCATTCCGCCATCCAGGATTTATAAAAAAGTTTTTTGAGATTCTAGTTCAAAACTTTTGATCAAAACTGTTTAAACCCCCTCCAAACTTCAAGGGATCTAAAGCAGGGGTCCTACCTATTGACCACACTTTTTTAACCTCTCTTAGGTCCTATTAGACCTCCAAATCCGGAATAAGGAACCACTTACAATTTACACGCCGATTAAAAAGAGGTAAAGGTGGGGGGTGCAAAAAACCAAAATGGGGGCACCCAAATCCCCCAAAACAAAACAAAAAGAAATTTTAAATGGTTATGCACATCCAAAAAAAATTTTTAAAAAAAATGAACAAGTTGCAAACTGTGCGGAATCTTTTTTTCAAAATTCCTATTGCCCCTTTGATAGTGTTATTGGAATATGTATGATTTACACAGTCAACTATGCTTATCAAATTCATTAAAAGGCCAAAAACAAAATTTTTCATCAAGAATCAATTCAGTCATAAAACCATATTGGAATACATTATATATACTAGGGCATTATTTTTAGACATATTTTTCAATGGAGCAAAAAAATTTAACTCCCTTACCACCGCAGCCAGTTTTGACATTCCTGAAAGAGCCCCATTTTTAAATTGAACTGCCTTTTACCTATCCATGTGATTCAGGATTGTTTTCTCCTGACACATTGTGCTTTAAGTGAGTAAGAAATCTTGGTCCATATAATCCTTGTTTACTTATATTATTGTGAAAATTTTGAAAAATTTGCCATTTTCAAACTTCAAAAATTTTAGCATGTAAGGGGCAGATATTTTTTTCCCTAAAAACTCATTTTTCCATACCTACGTAGGGGCTTTTTTTAAAACATTTGGGGGGCAAAGAAATTTTGCAGTAATTTTTCCTTTCAAAAAAATTTGCAACAGTTCTGATGTGGTTTTTTATGGGCCCTTTTTTTTTAATACCCCCATAAATTTCTCCCTGAAAAACTAAACCCTTTAAAAATATTTAAAACAGAAATTAAAGGGAAAAAAGGGGAAAAATTTTAAAAATTTTTACTTTTTTTGCAGACTTTCAAAATTTTTTTTCATTTTTCATGGAAAAGGGAAAATGTTCCAAAGAAATGCAATCAAATTTGATTCCCAAAATTTTGCCATTTTGAATATCCCATAGGGGGCCCTGTGCACATTTGGCTCAGCACAAGCCTCAAAATGTTGGAGCACCGAAGGAGGGGGCACCGGATTTTGGGAATCCTTTTCAAAATATTTTATTTAGGGCCATTTTTTTGGTTTTGGGCTCCTAAATGCTAAAACATAATAAATAAACCCCCAAGACTCCCAAAATTAAACTATACCCCTTAAGGAATATGTCCCCGGGGTAGTGGTATATCGACCCCCCAGGTATTTCACACTTTTTTTTTAAAGTAGGCTATAAAAAGATTAAAATTTAAATTTTTTTTTCCCAAAAAAATCCCCCCAATTTTAGCTGACAAGTTTATTTTTTCAAAGAATCCTGGAAAAATGCAGCACAAAATTTGTTTTGCAATTTCTTCCAGTTTTAGCACCATCCCATATGGGTGTAAACCACTGTTTTTTTGCAGGGGGGGTGTACAAGGGGGGGACGCCATTTTTGGGGTTTTGGAACGCAATTTTATGGGGCCGTGCACAATTGTTTAACCCCCCCAAAATATCAAAAAAGGGGAAACCCTTTCCGAAGTCACCATCTTGGATTCAACCCCTTTATGGGTTCATCTGGGGTGTATGTGTTTTGGGTCCCAATATCCATCTTTTTTTTTCATTGGCCTTTAAAATGGAGAGAAAAAGCAGATTTCCCCCATTGTTTTTTGGGCTTCAGTTTTCAGTGTTCACGTCAGTGGGAAAAATTTGGAATAACTTTACTATGCGGGTCGGTAGAATTGCAATGATATACATTTTATATAGTTTTTGTGTTTAATTACTTTTACACAGAAGAAATGTATTTATAAAAAAAATATGCTTTTATGTTTTTTTTCTGTATACGGAGCTGATTCTGGGCTTGCTTTTTGCGTGATGAGTGGAGCTTTTTTTTGGAACCCCTATGGGATTTCAAAATGGGCTTTAAAACACTTTTTTTAAAGGGTTTTTAAAGGGATTTTGAAAAAAAAATTTCAGCAATCCCGGTAGTGTTTTTTTATTTTTTTTTCAGCGGGTCACCGTTGGAAATTTAATTTACTTCAGCTTTACTCAACAGGGGTTTAAACAATTTTTGGGATTTATAGTTTTTGATCACTTTTAAATCGTTTTTTGGAAAAGGGAAAAGGGAAAAAAAAACTGCAAAACCTTGAGTTTTTTTTAAATTTTTTTCAGTGCTTTAAACCCTGCAGTTAATAAAGTGTGAGTCCCCTTTTTACCTTTTTGGGGCAGTAAGATTTTTGGAGTTTTCCACATTTGGGGGGGTTTTGGGACCACTTTTGGGATTTTTTTATGAGTTTTTGATGCTTTTTTATTCCTTTTTATGTGCTAAAGGTGAAAAAAATCGCCCAAATTTTGCAATTGATTTTTATTTAACCATGTTGGGGTTATTTTAAAAAACAGTTTATAGGGTAGGCCCTAACCCTTGGGGAAATACCAAATAAAGCCCTACAATTTTTTTGGGGGGGGGGATTGCCGGGTTTTAAAAAGGGGGGTTTTATATGTTTTTATTTTATCTTCCGTGTTTTACTTTTTACATTTTTTTTACATTTTTTTACTTTTCCTCTTGGGGGACTTATATAAGTGATCTTCAGATCACTGATACAATAGGAGCCCGTTCATAGCAGGGAAAGCAGCGCGATTTACCAGTTCTTAAGCAGTGGAACTCTTGTCCCCCACTGAATGTTCTAAGGTGGCATTCGTGGTCAGTCTTCTCTCTGGGGAAGCTCTGGCATGGGCTACTCTCTTTTGGGACAGGAACAGCCTAGAGACTGCTAACCTCCCTGCCTTCCTGAACAAATTCCACAGTGTTTTTGAGGAATCTGCCCATGCATCTTCCACAGCAACTGCTCCACTAGACCTCCGCCAAGAGGGCTCCTCAGTTTGGCAATATGCCATAGTGTTTTGAATGCTTGCCTCTAAACTGTTGTCTAATAACGAGGCCCTTGTTGCTACGTTCTGTAAGGGCCTCGCAGACAGAATAAAAGACGAGCTGGCTGGTCGAGACCTCCCATTAATCTGATGACATCTCCTTTTGCTGCTCAAAAGGGGACTTTCGCTTCCCCAAAAGAGATTTTTCGGGTTTTTTTTAAAAAGGCCCCCAAAGCCTCCCCCAATGGTTCCTCAGAAAAAACATGCAAGTTTAGACCCCCCTTCAATGTTTTCCCTGGGCTTCGTCACCTTTAAACCACCATTTATTAGCACATCCCCATGGGGGGCCTTAAGCGGGGCTTACCAAAAAGAACAGAAAGCCCAAGTCCTGGCCATCAGAGGCGGAAGAAATATTCTCCCGTTTGAAGTCTGCAATTTCCTCCACACCTATCCTATCTAGATTCGACCCAGAGAAGCCGTTCGTCCTCGAAGTAGATGCTTCTTCTGTAAGAACAGATGCGGACCTCACACAGAAGACTTCCAAAGGCAAAATTATTACTTGCGTTCTCCCCTACCAAGAGAAATTATACCTCAGGGGATTGAGAATTGCTGGGCCTTAAGTTTGGGTTTGGGAAGAAAACGCACTACTGGAGAAGCCTTGCCACCTGGTCAACATATTCAGCGACCCAAAAAATATGCTATATCTCCAGACGGCACAATGCCTAATCCCCGGCGAGCCTCTTCTTCTCCAGATTTGAATTCCTGATCCACTTCCAACCTACAGACAAGAATATTGAGGCTGATGCCCTCTCCCATGCCTCTGATGTCATAGGTAGAGATGGGCGAATTCATTCTAACGAAGTGGGCTTCATTTAGAATTTCAGGAAAACTTTGGTTTTGAACGAAGTCGAGATTTGGGGTAATTCGCGGGAACGAAACATGTTTTTAATTGATAAAATGGCCGCAAGCACATGGCGTTACATGGGGCAAAGAACTCTGGGAGGAAGAAAGGAACATCCTCAATGACATGTGCAGAGATGAAGCCAATCAGAGACCGGCGGGATTCTGTGACGTCACCGCACTATATAAGTCCGGACGAGACGCTGGCTGCTCACACTCCTCTGTCTGTGCCGTGCTGTAGCTGCTGCAGCTGCAGTAGCTGAGATCTCCCACAAAAGAAATTAGTTTTTAACAGGGATTTTTTGGAGGGGTGTCACAGCTTTTATCAGAGACTGCTCCTCTTCCGTTCTAATTTTTATGTGGGGTATTGTAATTGAAGTCCAGTGTGGGTCCAATTCTGCTGCATATACATTTTAATGCCATCTGTTCAGTTGTGGAGCACATTGAATATCCAACAGTTGTCTAAGACTGTTTTTGCTTTTGTATTCAGTAAAAGAAACAGCGTTTTTACAAGCCACATACCAGTTAATTTTTTGCTGCTCATTTCTTTTGCTCAAATTATATCCAAGGGTTAATTAAGCATGTTTGTGCTATTGTAGTCAGTAATAGAAACTGTGTTTTTAAGCGCCAAAGACAAATTTTTCCTGTTGATTCCTGTAGCATAATTTATATCTGAAGGTTAATTAAGCATGTTTCTGCTTTTGTATTCAGTAAAAGAAACAGTGTTTTAACACGCCACATAAGAGTTAATTTTTTGCTGCTCATTTCTTTTGCGCAATTTATATCCAAGGGTTAATTAAGCATGTTTGTGCTATTGTAGTCAGTAAAATAAACTGTGTTTTTCAACGCCAAAGACGCTACCCAAGCCTTTTAGTGTGTTCATTTGGAGTCAAATACAAGGTATGTATTAAACAGAGTCTGTAAATTTTTGAACAAACAGTATGTCAGACAGAGAAGTGGCAGGTTCTTCACATGCGAGTGGCAGTGGCACAAACATTCCTGGAGCAGGCAAAGGTTGCAGTACAATAAGGGGACGTCGCAGTAGGGGTCACTCGGTGAGGCCAGAACTGCCTGTGTCATCTTGCGGCCGTATGTTGACCAGCAACCCAAGGGTTCTTGATTGGTTGATTGGCCCACTCCTAAGAATCAAACCCAAAACTCGTGAACATCAGCCACTCCTTAGGACTGGCTAACAGCAAGGGGTTTCTCCTGTCCCAACCCGCCTCTGTCCCGTTTGGTTCCCTCAGCCAGAGAACAAGTATTGGTCTGGGTACAGCGCCACTGAAACAGCGAGGATAACAATGAGGAGGACAGTCAGCAGCAATTTGGGGCAGCAAAGAAATGGGTCAATATCCCCTTTTCTTGCAGTAGCGGCAAAGTATAATGTAAAGAGAGTGGCATGGGAGGTCATGTTGCATACCAAGACCGTTGAGGAGGACAGCAGTGAAGATCAAACAATAATCGATAATGATGTAGCCGACTGCACTTGGGAGCCGGATAAAGCAAGGGCTTCATCATCATCAGGAAAAGAGGGCACCAGCTTGCGCGTCAGGCTGCAACGCAGCCAGCAAGTGGGTAATGTGGCCGTGAGTCAGCAGGGTAGCAGCAATGCGAGGCCCGGAGCCAAATGGCCACGGAGTAGAAAACCCGCTTCGCAGGTCCAAGAAAATAGCAGCACAGGGGATCAGCGAGGCAGCGGCGGAAGTAGTCACTCAGTGCAGAGCGTTGGAAGTAAAATCAGCTACTCGGTGGTGTGGCAGTTCTTTGCTAAGATACCAGAGGAGCCGAATATGGGTATATGTTGAATCTGTGGGCAGAAAGTGAATCGTGGGAAGGCAGCTAACGTTGGCACCATGGCCCTGCATCAACACATGCAGAGTCCCCATTCGGTGGCCTGGGAGAAACGTGGCTCAGATGTGGTGGTCCATCCTGTCGCCGCAGCAACAGCAGCAGCAGCGCCCAGTGGCACGCATGCCATTGCAGCCAGTCAAGGCTCCACCACCACTGCAGAAGGGAGCTATTTCTTTTTGCCATCATCTCCCGGTCCAGATGCTCCTGCTCCTCGCTACTCTTGGCGCCAGCAGTCGTTCAACTAGGCGATTGCAAAGAGACAACAGTATGCGTCCAACCATCCTAAGGTGCAGAAGCTGAGCGTGGTCCTGTCCAAGTTGTTGGTACTGCAGTCCCTCCCTTTCCAAATGTTGGACTCTGCACCGTTCAGAGAACTAATGGCCTGTGCCGAGCCGAGGTGGAGAGTTCCAAGCCGTGATTTATTTTCCAAAAAGGCAGTACCAGCCCTTCACAAATATATAGAACAGAAGGTTGGCCAGTCCTTGAGCTTATCGGTTTGTTCCAAGGTGCACGGCAGCGCGGACTTGTGGAGCTGTAACTACGTGCAGGGCCAGTACATGTCCTTTAGGGCCCACTGGGTGAATGTGCTTGCTGCCCAGCCACACCAACAACTTGGACAGGAGATGCCGCTTTCTCCTCCACGTTGTCAAACTGCTGCTCCTGTGTCAATGTCCGCCGCCTCCTCCTCCACCACCACCATTTCAGCCTCCACAAGTGCTGCTCCATCACACCACATGTGTAGGGCACAGCGGTGTCACACAGTTCTACACCTTTCTTGCCTAGGCGAGCGACGTTACACAGGGGAGGAACTGCTCTGCGTCATGCAGCAAGAAATCGATGACTGGCTTTCTCTGCGCCAACTGCAAATCGGGAACATGGTGACGGACAATGGGAGGAACATGGTGTCCGCGCTGCACCGAGGAGGGATGGTCCATGCGCCCTGTATGGCGCACGTGTTCAATCTGGTAGTGAAAAGGTTCCTGAAGTCTTCCACGATCTTCAGAAGATTCTGAAAATGGCCAGTAAACTGTGCATGCACATGTTGGACCAACTGTATGAACAGAGAAAGGCCATTAACTATTTTTTTGATTATACAGGTGGACAGGAGTACTCCCCTGTGTAACTTTGATGTCAGACAGTGGTAGCTCATGCGTGACACCTGCCGTTTGCTGAGGCCATTTGAGGAGGCAACGTTATTTGTCAGTCGCCAGGACTACGGGATGAATAACGTCATTCCACTGCTTCATATCCTGGAGCAGATGCTGAAAAAAATCTGTCTGGGCAGGGGACTGGAGAAGTGGCGACTACATCTCGCGGCCACATGAGTCCAGTGGGGACTGAACTGGAGGAGGAGGAGGAGGACATTGGAGCACAAGCATTGTCTGGTGAAATGGGTTGTTTTTCTACCCAGGTGACAGGAGAGGAGGAGCAGGAGCAGCTGGAGGAGGTAGATGGAGATGAGGAAGACGAGCCAGATGACCCGCAATTACCGTGGCAGTATACAGTGGAGATGGAGGCAGGGAGTCCCTCAGAGTCACTTGTGCAGATGGCCTGCAGCATGCTGATTTGCCTGGCTAGTGACAGCTAAATAGTCACCATCTGGCAGAGGGATGACTTCTGGCTCTCCACCCTATTGGACCCTCGCTACTGGTCCAAAATGGGAGCCTTTTGCCCAGCTGCTGAGAGGGAGGACAAAGTCAAATACTATAGAGAAATCCTGTGTAGTCAGTTGGCCTCTGCCTATGTGCACCATCGTCCATCCTCTGTCAGGTCTGACCAGGGTGTTCCTCAGCGCTCACGTACCATTCCGCAGCTGCTGTGGGAAGGGGGGGGGGTAGGAGCAGTAACCTAAGTCTGGAGTCGCTGATGAGCAGCTTCCTTCACCCGCCTAGTGAGGAGGGCACTCGCCAGCAGCAGCAGAAGGACCTGGAGCAGACCCTGAACCAACAGGTGGGGGCCTACTTGGACAGCACTCTGCCACCCCAATTAGAAGATTCGCTGGACTACTGGGCAGCCAAACTGGATGTGTGGCCGCAACTTGCCGAGTTTGCAGTGGAGAAGCTGTCCTGTCCGGCCAGTAGTGTGGAATCAGAGTGGGTGTTCAGTGCGGTGGGGCCATCGTTACCCCAAGGAGAACCCGCTTGTCCACGGGAAATGTGGAACGACTGACCTTTGTCAAGATAAATCAGGCGTGGATCGGTCAGGATTTCCACACACCAATGCCTGAGGCGTCAGATTACATCAGCAATGACGCCTCACGGAAACATTGAGAAATGAGTCTGGATTCAAACTATCTGCCTCAGCCACTGTTTTGATGCCGCCACCCACCTGATGCCACACATCTGCTGCCAGTTTCTCCATCTGCCTACCACCATCTTTACCAGGGACTGGTATTGCCACCCACCTCCACACTGTCATTGTGCCACTCTATGACCTCATGCTGCTGCAGCTGCTGTGACCTCCACACTCTGTCATTGTGCCACTCTATGATCATGCACCTGCTGTCTGTCCTCCACACTCTGTATTGGCCACTCGTGGCCTACTCCTGTTTTTGCCACCTCCAGAATGTCATTGTGCCACTGTCTGACCTCATGCTGCTGCTGTGGCTGCTGCCGTGACCTCCACACTCTGTCATTGTGCCACTCTGTGGCCTACTCCTGTTTTTGCCACCTCCAGAATGTCATTGTGCCACTCTCTGACCTCATGCTGCTGCTGCTGTTGATGCCATCACCTCCACACTCTATCATTGTGCCACTGTCCCCCATGCACCATGGCAGTATACAGTGGTGATGGAGGCAGGGAGTCCCTCAGAGTCACTTGCGCACATAACCTGCAGCATGCTGATTTGCCTGGCTAGTGACAGCCGAATAGTCACCATCTGGCAGAGGGATGACTTCTGGCTCTCCACCCTCTTGGACCCTCGCTACTGGTCCAATATGGTAGCCTTTTTTCAAGCTGCTGAGAGGGAGGACAAACTCAAGTACTATAGAGAAATCCTCCGTAGTCAGTTTGATAACGTTCTGAAACCATTCTACCTCCATCAGCTTCATCATTAATACCTAAAAAAGTTCCTACGCAGTTTATTCTGAAGTATAAACGTGGTAGTTTTAATCCAGTTTCTACATGACACAAATTTGTTGAAATGCAGCGTATGGAATTGAAGGAGACCCTAACTACAGGGAATGTTTTAGGTGTTTATTTGCATTCGGTGCCATTAGTGATGGAATTTAGTACAAAACTGGAATACTGAAGCACAAGCAAATGCTGCAAAACTGGCTTTGGATGAGCTTCTTCAGTATGTAGAATGTGAATCGTATGTCCAAATTACAGACAGGAAAACCGCCTCCGCCTCCTCCTTGAGCCTTGTCTGTCATATCCATGTACCGTACCTCTTGTCTTTGTCCCTTGACCATGATCCTTGCTGGCTGTCCTGACCTTACGCTTGTCCCCGACTCCGATTTTGCCTTACGATTTTGTACCTCCCTACACCTCGGCTGCCACTGCAAGCAAGTCACGTCAGGGGTAACGACCTGGTAGATTCCCGCCGCAGCAAGTCTATCCCACTTTGCGGCGGGCTCTGGTGAAAACCGGGACCTACTTAGATTCCGCTCCTTGGCGTGGCTATTGCCATCGTCCCCTTACTGTGCTGCGATCTGTGGCGGCTCCGGTAACCTACTACTGTGTTCTTTGACGCTATTGTAGGATCTTAGCCCTCAGCTTGTTTTTTTCCAGCTGGCGCTGCCATGACTTTATCAGGCTGCATTCCTGCTTCAGTTTTTTGGTCAGTTTTGCCCCCGTAAGTGAACAGGGAATTTTAGAGTGAAGCGATTCTAAGAGCGGCGGCAGTCATGTGCGTATCATACTAAAACACAGCATTGTATGAAGACCAAACCAAGCTCCCTCTGCATATTTAAGCATGGCACAATGTTCTACAGCACCCTACAGGCTCTCTGCACCCAGGAAATAGCTGTTTTTTAACACGATTTGTCCCAAAGTAATTCGGGACGAAACGGATTTTGTCGGAAATTTCGGCGAAGTCGGCGAATTGAATTTTTGAGAAATTCGCCCATCTCTAGTTATAAGTCTAGATTCTGCACCATGGCATATCATTCCTCCTGACTGGCTGATTACAGCTGCACCCAAAGGCCTCCAATGTGTTCCCACAGGGAAAATGTTCATACCTCTGGGTCTGGTAAGAAAGTCTTGAATTGGGGTCATTGGTCCTTACTCCTTAGGTTCCCTGGGGTGCAAAAATCCAGTTTGTTCATATCTTGGCACTATTGATGGCCTAACCTGGGTTAAGATATCAAGGACTTTGTTCTTTCCTGTACCACCAGTTGTAGTTGTTGTACTTCAACAAAAATTCCATGTTCTCATAAATTTCTTTCATATGTGCAGCATAACCAACAGGTATTGAAGGATGAACATTTCCATTGTTTCACAAGACAGCCTTGAGGCTTAACACTGATGATTCAATAAAGAAACCCCACTGTTTTGGCTCATGCTTACAACCCAAAGCTGCAAATAATCTAAAAATATTGGTACAGAAGCATAAGTTGTCAAACTGTTTACAAAACTGTGTTAAGTGACTTCAAAAGACAGAAACTTTTGTACCAGGTGACAGGAAAAGCCAGTCTTGAAGTCTTGAAGTCAGTAACGCTACATTTACTTGTGACAAACACATGTCCCTAACCAAGTCATTCAGTTCTGGCAGTTCTGGATGAGTCTCAGCAGACAAAAGTGGCTCAAAGTCTGAATCAACATCGTTCCCCATCTCTGACCCATGGACTGCAACATCTTCATCGGCTGTCTCCTTTAGGCTCCATGTCTCTGTTGGCTTTGGTTAGAGATGGGCGAATTGATTCTAACAAAGTGTACTTCATTTAGAATTTCAGGAAAACTTCGGTTCTGAACGAAGTTGAAGATTGGGGTAATTCGCGGGAACGAATCTTGTTTTTAATTAATAAAATGGCCGCAAGCACATGGCGTTACATGGGGCAAAGAACTCTGGGAGGAAGAAAGGAACATCCCCAATGACATGTGCAGAGATGAAGCCAATCAGAGACCGGCAGGATTCTGTGACGTCACCGCACTATATAAGTCCGGACGCCACTCTGGCAGCTCACACTCCTTTCTCTGTCCCGTGCTGTAGCTGCTGCGGCTGCAGTAGCTGAGATCTCACACAAAAGAAATTACTTTTCTACAGCGATTTTTGGGGGGGTGTCACAGCTTTTCTCAGAGACTGCTCCTCTTCCGTTCTAATTTTGATTTTGTGTGGTATTGGAATTGAAGTCCAGTGTGCGTCCAATTCAGCTGCATGTACATTTTAATGCTATCTGGTCAGTTCTGGAGCACATTGAATATCCAAGTGTTGTCTAAGCCTGTTTTTGCTTTTGTATTCAGTAAAAGAAACAGCGTTTTTACAAGCCACATACCAGTTAATTTTTTGCTGCTCATTTCTTTTGCGCAATTTATATCCAAGGTTTACTTAAGCGTGTTTGTGCTATTGCAGTCAGTAAAAGAAATGGTGTTTTTCAACGCCAAAGACGAAATTTTTCCTGTTGATTGCTGTAGCATAATTTATATCCGAAGGTTAATTAAGCGTGTGTCTGCTTTTGTAGTCAGTAAAATACATGGCGTTTTAACACGCCACATACGAGTTCATTTTTTTTAAGTATTGATGTGGAGAGTGGCATGGGAGTTTTTTTGGCGAGCGGTCAGCCTCTGCATACCAAGACCGTTGAGGAGGACAGCAGTGACGATCGAACACTCATGAAGTATAAACATGGTGGTTTGAATCCAGTTTCTGCATTACACCAGTTTGTTCAAATGCAGCGTATGGAACTTCAACTGAAGGAGACCATAACTACAGGGTATGTTTTTGGTGCTTATTTTGCATTCTGTGCCATTGTTGATTGAATTCAGTACAAAACTGAAATGGGACAGAACAAAAAAGAAGCAAATGCTACAAAACTGGCTTTGGATGAACTTCTTCAGTATGAAGAATGTGAATCGTATGTCCAACTTACAGAAAGTAAAAACACAAGACCTTCTGGAGGCCCTCTCCTGTTACCGGTGGAACAAATTACATCCACACATATTTCAAGTGGTTTAAGAAGGCAAGTTGATAAACGTTGCTTTGTTCATGAACAGATAACACAGGTGATAAAAGAAAAGTTTGCTGAACTATTATCTAGGTGTCCAGATTTTGAAAGCTGTGGAAATTCTTTAGCTGCATTTGTAACGGAAAAGGCTCCTCACACAACCGCCTCCAAGGCTATAAAACAAATAATGATAATCTTTCGAGCCTATAGAGAAAGCGTTTCCTTCAGCCTCGTCTGTCAAATCCGTGTACCGTACCTTTTGCCCCCGTCACTTGACCACAAACCATTGCCACCTGTCTTGACCTTACCACCTGTCCCAAAACTCGAAGTTTGCCTACGATTTTGTACAATGCTACACCTCGCTGCCACCGTAAGCAAGTCATGTCAGGTGTTTAGCGACCTTGGTAGACTCGCTAGCTGCAAGTCCTCCTGTCTATGCAGCGGGCTCTGGTGAAAAAACCGGGACCTTACTTAGACCCTGCTCCCTGCGTGGATTATTGCCATCGCTTGTGGTGGTCCAGTGGATCCACTACCTGTCCATGACAACATGAAGCAAGGTGTTGGACTGACGTATGATCCCTGTTTCCTGGTGACATGACAAATAACGTGTCCCCATGAAAGGGGCCTGAGTACACGGCAGGTGTCACGCATGAGCTGCCCCTGGCTGACATTAAAATTTACCCATGGGGTGTACTTCCTGTCCGCTTGGATCATTCAATAAACCATTTAATAACTATCCTCTGTTATCTAGTCCGTTCCAACATATGGAGGTGGAATTGGCACTGTTGGAAATGTCCCATATCGCCCTATGTTGGAGGGGCTGGTCTGCCACTGCCGCTTAAGGAGGGTGTGCTTGGTGGTGTAAGGAACGGCTGAGTACACGCACGGTTCCTGGCTCTTTTTAGCATGTCTTACAGATGGGTGTAAGACTTGAAACAAACTATGATGAGCATTTTCTCCCGTGTGTGGACTTCGTTCGCCCAGGGGAATACTCCTGGTTCACTTGGATCTATCAAAACTCGTTAATGGCCTCTCTCTGTTCATCCAATTTCCCCCTGGTTCATAAAAATTTACCGATAATATTATTTATTCCTGTTCATCAATTTTTCCCCGTTCAATAATTTCCCCCTGTTAGAGGATATTTAATCCTGTTCATCGATTTCCCCCGTTCAATATTTACCCTGTTAATATATTTATTTCCTGTTCATCAATTTCCCCCTGTTCCAATAATTTCCCCCTGTTAATATATTTTATTCCTGTTCATCAATTTCCCCGCTGTTCCCTAATTTCCCCCTGTTAATATATTTATTCCTGTTCAGTCAATTTCCCCTGTTCAATAATTTCCTACTGGTGTCATTACAAGGCAGAAGTGAATGGCCAGGTTCTGGCCGTTCTTTGAATGGTGCAGAGTCCACCACTTGAAAAGGGAGGGACTGCAGTACCACCAACTTGGACAGGAGCAATGGTCCGCTTCTGCACTTAGGGATGGCTAGAACGATACTTGCTGTCTCTTGGCATCGTTGGTGTTGAACGACTGCTGACCACCATGAGTGCAGAGGAGCAGGAGTAGCTGGACCGGTAGATGGAGTAATAGACAGGAAGTTATGTTCGGCAGAGGTGGTGAAGCCACTTGACTGCCTGAAATGGGAGCGTGCCACTGGGTTGCTGCTGCTGTTGGTTACAGGATGGACCCTACATCTGAAAACAAACATGTCAGCCCTATGGTCACTGCATGATGTTGATGCAGGGCCGTGGGTGCCAATCGTTAGGTCCCTGTTCACGCGTTTTACTTTCTGCCCACAGATTCTACATATAGTTATGTTCAACCCTCCTCTGGTGTCTCATCAAAAAACTGGCACACCGCCGAGTAGGTAGGTGATTTTACCACCAAAGCTCCGCACTGATTGTTACCGCCGCTGACCCGGTGAGCCCCTGTGCGCCTACTTTCTGGGACCTGCAAAGTGGGTGGTCACAAATGTGGCCGATTGGCTCCAACCTCGCACTGCTGCCACCCTGCTGACTCCCGGCCACACTACCAAACTTTACATTCTGCGCCCACTGCCTGAGACACGCAAAGCTGCCGCTCTCTTCTCCCAATGATACTGATGAAAGCCCTTGTACACTGTTGGTCTGGTGTCAGGCTGATAGCATCACATGGTTTTCTAAAACCACAAGTAGCTGATGCCACCCAAACTTTACATCCCGGCCCAGGACATTAACTCTCTACTGTCCAAGATCCCGATTGTCTGTGTCCAATCCTTCCTTCTTCCTCCCGTTCCTAAAACTTAATGTAGAGGAAATGGAGATGTTTCCAGGACCGGCGACAATGGGTAGTCGAGGGTAGTCGACGTGTAGGGTGCCACTTCAACCCAAGGAAGAAAAGGGGCACAAGGAGGCATGGAGTGGGGCTGACTTTTCCGTTTGGGGGGCCACTTTATGCCTTGTTTAACTAGGGCACCTTACTTGTCCCAGCCTTGCTTGCTTCACCCAGCTCCCCAGTCTCGATCAGTACATTTGATTAGTGGCTCCTGTCACGCGTCCACCTCAATGGTGGTGTCGCTGTACAAAGCCTGACCACTCAACCGGCATAACCCCTCATTGCAACTCTCTCATCACTAATTTACCGGCTTCTGCAAGACGCAGCGGATGTCTTCCCACTCTTTGTGCCCATGTCTCTCAATATGTTGTCCTTCACTGTTAGTAGTTTTTGGAATTTGGGAAGCGAAAGGACAGAGGTGGGTTTTGAGGGACATGTGAGAGCCCTCACCTGCTCTGGGCCATGCCAATAGGGGTTGTGTGTGACAAAACCACCGATCTTGGCTGGGGGGTTTGTTCAGTTGGTCAGTCTGGGAGAACGAAAGTGTATGACCTAGTGTGTGGTCAACACCATGGACCGGTGTAGATGACACGGATGCTGTGGCTCTCGCAGGGTGACTTCCTGCAGTACGGTCCCATTACTGTGCTGCGAACCTGTCGGCCGGCTACCGGTAACCTACTTCTGGTTCTTTTTTTGACGCGTATATGGGTAGGATCATAGGACTCAGCTTGTTTTTTTTCCGGTGGGTCTGCCATGACTTTATCAGGCTTCATTCCTGCTTCAGTGTTTTGGTCAGTTTGGCCCCGTTAAAGTGCCAGGGAATTGATATGAGGCATGAGCGATTCTAATAGCGGCAGCAGTCATGTGCGTGTCATACTAAAACACAGCATTGTATGAAGATCAAACCAAGCTCCCTCTGCATATTTAAGCATGGCACAATGTTCTACAGCACCCTACAGGCTCTGTGCAGCCTGGAAATAGCTGGTTTTTAACGCAATTCATCCCGAAGTAATTCGGGATGAAACAAATTTTGTCGGAAAATTCGGTGAGGTAGGCGAATCGAATTTTTTAAAAATTCGCCCATCTCTAGCATATATTACAAAAAAAAAAAACAACTACACATATTAGGAATCCACACAAAAGTAATAACCTGTAGAATTCATCTAACTGGTTATTTAGTGTGAAATGTTAATAGTGTAAAAAATAATTTAAAAAACAAAAATAATATATTTTTTTAAAATTCTGCAATACATTATTTGTAAACTTAAGCTATGCCCCCCAAATACGACTTCTCCTGCATAAAACAAGTCCTCATACAACTGCATCACTTAAAAGATAAAAAAGTTACGACCATTGAAACGCACGGAGGCAAAAACTACAAAATGTATCTGGTAATTAAAGGGGTTGTCTCACTACTTTGATTCATCTTACTTCAGTCCTGTTTTCTTGGTTTCATTTTGAATTCAGGAATGTGTTTACTGACTTCTACTGGCCTGCAGTGACAGGTCTGTAGCTATAGCAACTAGTGCTGGTAGCCTATCGGGATAGATCAAACAGGTATGTAGCTATTGCGACCTGTGAAGCTGATGCAGCCCATACAAGAGGGGATGTCTAGGAATAGGTAGGACACTGTTAATGGACACATATTGCAAAGTGACTTGTTTTTGCAAGATCTTTAACATAAAAAGCAATCCTTGTAGTGAGACAACCCCTTTAAGTCCTTTTTGGCTTGGGGCTTAAAGGGTAAAAAGGTTGAAGTCCACAATGCCTTTAAGATTTTGTATAAAAATACATATAGAAGGAGAGTTAAGCATTTAAAATTACTTTCTACCTTAAGTGAAAAAACTGATTGCAATGCGTTTCAACAAAAAACAAACGACATACATTTACACATCTTTTTTAGGGCACATTCACGCCAAACTGTGTTCTATTATCATAACCACTCAAAACCTGTTTTATTGGTTTCACTTTGAATTCAGAGGCGTGTTTACTAGCTTCTACTAGGCTGCAGTAGAAGCCAGGTCTGTAGCTATAGCAACCAGTGCTGGCAGCCTATCAGGAGAGATCAAACAGGTCTGTAGCTATAGTGACCTGAGGAGCTGATGCAGCCCATACAAGAGGGGATATCTCAGAATAGGTAGGACATAGGTAATGGACATATATTGCAAAGTGACTTGTTTTTGCAAGATCTTTAACATAAAAATCAATCCTTGTAGTGAGACAACTCCTTTAAGGCCCCATGAATTATGGTTAAGGCTCTGTTAAAGTCCCAGTTTATTGCTTTAGTTATTCTGCATTTTCATGGGTGCTACAGAATTTTGGCACAGTTTCACATACACATACTAACAAAGTGGATATACAGACCATTTCATTTCTTTCTACAAATGAGGTGTACATTGAAAAAATGTTCACACCCTTAACAAATAACCTTCGCATAATATTACAGAAGAGTAAATTCTGCAACCAATAGGTGCATCACTCATAATTCTGTCAATCTTGTGTTGTCTTCTAGCTTATTCAGACTTTACCATACAGAGAACAGGATGGTGTATTGTTTGTACACATGAGGCGTTCTGCATGGTAGCTACAGTATACATGAAATAAACATAGTGAGATGGGTCAAGGACAAGGCCTTTCTGTGTTGTATGGTACATCATGAGCGGATCTGTCCTCCCCTCCTTTCTCCCTTTTGCTCCTTCAAATCAAGTCCACCATCTGCTGTGACAAGTGTTCTCATTCACCTTTTCCTTCTTATCAGTTCTCGTGCAGGGAAGTGCTCTGGAGGCCGACAGCCTAATCTGGCTGCTGATACTGCATTTCTGTATTCATCTCTCTGCCCCTCAGGCTGCTGCTGAGTCCATTCTTTTATCAGGAAGAGAAAGCGAACAAAAAAAAGTGCATTCAGGAAAGAAAGCAAAAGGAAAGCATCATCGCATAGTCTTTGGCTCTTCATTTAAAATAGGTGACCCTATTATCTTCCACTATGTTCGAGCTATTTGTTATTATTAGATGATCGTGTTTTTTTATTATCTGCAGGGTGGTCTCTGTCCTTTGTGGGCTTAGTGTTGTATTGCAAGCAGGATAGATTTAATGGGAATTTAAGGTTTTCTTTTTTTACCTACCTTGATAAATAAAGACTGCAGTGAAGGAAATGAAACTAATCATCTTTGTAAAAGTTCAGTAGCTTCATCCACAAGTACATGAAATCAACACCGACAGAACATAAGGCAATATAAGACATGTTGTATCGCACATATATAAAGAATTGGAGCAATAATTAAATTAAGCACACTACCTATCAATGAAAAAAAGTCAGCACTCCAGAATAAAAGGAGTTATCTAGAGACATAAAGGGTTGTTTAGATGCTGCCTAAATGTAAAATTCATAAAATTTACTATGAAGATTAATTTTCAAGATGTTGCCAGTGTCGTAATTTTGGACCCTTCTCATAATCCTGGCAACTCCTGCTTTTGTTCCTACACAAAATAGAGCTGTCAGTCCACACCCTGTGCTAGTGATATGCTTTAAGTGGACTGGCTGGGTGGCACAGTTCAATAGCTAAGTCAGTCTATTATTTAATGCACAGACAGAGAAGGGGGGTGGCTTATCTAATGCTGGGCCCCTTTAATACCTTCCTTACAGCTGGTCATACATTTTTGGTTCTTTAATTTTGTTCATCCTCACCTTCCAAGAGCTACAACCTTTTCATTTTTCCATCTAAAGAGACATATGAGGGCTTTTTTTCTGCAGGACAAGATGTTCTTTTTAATAGCGCCATTGACTGTACTATAGAAGTAGGGTGAAGTGTGGAAAAAATGTACTTGCACCATGTTTGCAGGGCTTTTGTGTTATGTCTTTTATGCTTTGTTATAAATGTAGTGTTATCTGTATCCTGCAGGATGGTGCAATGCTAAAAATGTAGGGTGTTCATTATGTTTTAGTAAATAAAAACATTTTCTAATTCTTAAATTTTTGCTGCAGTGCCATTTTCAGCGACCAATAACTTTTTTTGTTTTTCCACCTATTTACTGAGTGAGGGCTCATTTTTTGCGGGTTCAAGTATAGTTTTTATTGGTACCATTTTGGGATACATGCAAGTTTTTGCATGCATCACTTTTTATAGCAATTTTTGTGGACATGAAAGGACCAAAAAACCCAAAATTTAGATTTTTGGTTTCTTACTGACAATAGGACGTACCCAAACAACCATTGTCGATATGAGGTTAAAAGGGAGTTCTCATGTTCGACTGCAGTCAGAACTCCCATACAACAGAATGGAGAGTTGTAGACAAGCACGACCAAATCTTTATTCTGAGCTGAGATTTTAATGGGCCCAATCTTGAGATAGGTGCAGGTCCAAGAGGTGGGATCCATACCTATCAATACCTATCAATATGGCATCAAAGTGAAAGATGGGAACACCCCCTTAAGCATGTCACTGACAAAGTAATTGAGTCTGGCCAGGACATTGTTGCAGTATTGAAAATAAAGGTACTTTTGGGCCAAAGCCAAATAACTTTTAATGTCCCTTGACATCGTTAATGTGATTTTATAAATTTTTTGGGGAAAATTGTCACTGTGGCTTCTGATGCAGTATTAATAAGCCAAATCCTGGAGTGGATCCAGCAAAGAAGGAGAAGTATACATTTTTGTATTATATCTCTTTCCTTTTTAATCCATTTATGGCTTTGGCTCAAATACTAAATGAAAAACTGCAACTTTTTTTCTGAAATGTTTCATTTTTAAAACTACCCTTAATGTAGTACACATGGAAAATATTTAAAGCCACTGATATTAACCTTAATCACATACAATTACAAAATAACATATAAAACTAAAGTGATAAAGAGAAACACTGTACAAACAATGTTTATAATGTGCTTAGGAATATACAGAGGAACAAGCTTCCATAAAGTGCAAAGTGATATTATATTTAAAAAAATATAAAACACATAGGGCGACATGTATGAACAGGGCTGTGCCAGAAGTCTGGTGACTTTTCATTTAGCGTAGCCCCATCACAATAGTTTTAAAACTCCCGCACGTCAATATCAGGCGCATTACAGAGCACCCACGGCACTTTGTAACGTGCCTGATTTCGGGGTGGGGGAGGGGCATGCGGGAGGCGGGGCTCACTAGAATCATATGAAGCTATAGAGTTATAGCTTGTTACGCAATGTCCAGCGCATTACTGCTGTGAAACAGTAAAAACCCACTTTCAAGTTGGTTTAACAGAGCAAGAATTGACGTTTAATTGGCGTGTTAGAAATGTGCCTGATTTATGACCAGCAATAGACGGGTTCATAAATCAGGCGGCATCTCGTAACTATTTTTTATGCACATAAAATGGGCCGTTTAATTAGATAGATGTGGCGAAATTCTCTCAAAAATTCGATTCGTTCACTCTCGCCGAATTTTCAGACAAAAAAATAAATTCGGTCCGAATTACTTGCAGCACGAATCGCGTTTAAAAATCAGCTATTTGCCCAGGCTTCACAGAGCCTGCAGGGTGCTGTAGAACGTTAGTGCCATGCTTAAATATGCAGAGGTAGCCTTGGTTTGGTCTTTCATGACAATGTTGTGTTTAGTATGACACGCAGATGACTGCCGCCGCTCTTAGAAATCGCTCACTATAAAATTGCCCTGGGCACTTAAGAGGGCAACAACTGACCAAACAACTTCAAGCGAGGAATGTAGCCTGATAAGTCAGCCAGCGGAAAACTGGAAAAAAACAAGCTGAGAGCTCAGGTGGCAACATTAGTGACAGAGGTTGGAGGTGACGCGGCAGCCACAGCAGCATGAGGTCAGGCAGGTGGCACAATGACATTCTTTCTGGAGTGGCAAAACACGAGGAAAGCCGACAGAGTGGCACAATGACTGAAAGCGATGTCACGGTGCGAGCAGTAAATGAGGTCAGGCAGTGGCACAATTGACGATTCGAGGCGGCAAAACAGTATTAGGCCACAGAGTGGCAACAATGATACAGTGTGGAGGTCACGACACAGCAGCATGAGATCAGTTCAGTGGCACAATGACATTCTGGAGGCGGCAAAGACAGGATTAGGCCACAGAGTGGCACAATCACACAGTGGGAGGTCACGGCGGCAGCAGTATGAGGTCAGAGGCAGTGGCACAATGACATTCTCCTGGAGGCGGGCAAACAGTATTAGGCCACAGAGTGTCCTACAATGATACGTGTGGAGGTCACAGACACAGCAGCATGAGATTCAGGCAGTGGCACAATGACGATTCTGGAGGCGGCAAAACATTATTAGGCCACAGAATGCACAACACACAGTGTGGAGGTCACGGCGGCAAGCAGTAGGAGATCTGGCAGTGCACAATGACATTCTGGAGGCGGCAAAACAGTATTAGGCCACAGAGTGGCACAATCAACAGTGTGTATCTCGTGCGGCAGCAGTATGAGATCAGGCAGTGCACAATGATCCTTCTGTAGGCCAGCAAAAACGTATAAGGCCAGTAGAGTGGAACAATCAAACAGTGTGGAGGTCCACGGCGGCAGCAGTATGATGTCAGCAGTGGCACAATGACATTCTGGAGGCGGGCAAACAGTATTAGGCGCACAGAGTGCACAATATACAGTGTGGAGGTCATTGACAGCACAAGTCATGAATTCCAGCAGTGCACAATGACATTCTGGAGCGGCAAACAGTAATTAGGAGGTCCCACAGAGTGGCACAATCACACAGAGTGGAGGTCAACGACAGCAGCAGCATAGATCAGGCAGTGGCACAATGACATTCAGAGGCGGCAAAACAGTATTATGCACAGAGTGGCACAAATCACACAGTGTTGGTAGGTCACGGCGGCAGCCAGAATAGATCAGGACAGTGGCACAATGAACATTCTGGAAGGCGGCAAAACAGTAATTAGGCCACAGATGGCACAAATCACACAGTGTGGAGTCCACAGTGGCAGCAGTATATTGAGATCAGGCAGTGGCACAATGACATTCTGGAGGCGGCAAACAGTATTCAGGTCACAGAAGTGGCACAATCACACAGTGTGGAGTCACGCAGTGCACAATGAAATCGAGGAGGCCCGGCAAAACAGTATTAGGCCACAAGAGTGGCACAATGAATACAGTTTGGAGTGTCATGACAGCAGCAGCATGAGATCAGGCAGTGGCACACATGAAATTCTGGAGGCTGCAAAGACATTATTAGCCACAAGTGGACCACAATCACACAGTGTGGAGGTCACGGTCGGCAGCAGTATTAGATCAGGCAGGTGGCACAATGACGTTCTGGATGAGCCTAAACATATTAGCCACAGAGTGGCACAAAATACAGTGTGGAGGGTCACGACAGCAGCAGAGATCATCCAGGTGGCACAAAGACATTCGGAGGCGGCAAAACCGTATTAGGCCCACAGAGTTGCACAATCAACACAGTGTAGTAGGGTCACGACAGCAGCACAGAAAAATCAGCATGGCACAATGACCATTCTGGAGTGGCAAAACAGAGGAAGCCACGAGTGGCACAACGGACTGAGAGCGAAAGGTCACGGCGGCAGCACATGAGGTCATGCAGTGCACAATGACACGTGTGGAGGACATGGCAGCAGCCACAGCAGCAGCATGAGGCCCATACAGTGGCACAATGACACAGGTGTGGGATGTCACGGCAAACAGCAACAGCAAGCATGAGGGTCATAGAGTGGCACAAATGAACAGAGTGTATGAGGTGGGGTGGCAATACCAGTCCCTGTTATAAGATGGTGGTAGGCAGATGAAGAAACTGACAGCAGATTGTGGCATCAGGTTGGTGCGGTATCAGAATAGTGGCTGAGGCATGGTAGTTTGAACCCAGACTGACTCCAAAGGCATTGGTGTGGTGGAAATCCTGGCCGAATCCACGCACTATTCATCTTGTCAAAGGTCAGTTCGTTCCACAATTCCCGTGGACAAGCGGGTCTCCTTGGGGTAACGATGGCCCCCTCCTGCACTGAACACCCGCTCTGATGCCACACTACTGGCCGGGCAGGACAGCATCCTCCACAGCAAAAAACTCGGCAAGTTTCAGCCAACCATCCATATTGGCTCTCCCAAGTAGTCCAACGGATCCTACTAACTGAGGTGGCAGTGCTGTCCAAGTAGGCCCAAACCCCTGTTTTGGTTCAGGGACTGCTTGCTCCATGTCCTGCTGCTGCTAGGGCTGCTTGCAACTGCCCTCCTCACTAGGCGGGTGAAGGAAGCTGCTCATCATGACGTCCAGACTTATGTTACTACTGATGGAGCTGGTACTGCTCCTATCCCACCTTCCCCCCCAGCAAGCCGACGCAGTAGTACGGGAGCGCTGAGGAACGCCCCCGGGCAGAGCTGTCAGAGGAGGGAACGATGCCGCACATAGGCAGCAGCCAACTGATTACGGAGATTTCCCAATAGTAATGAGTTTGTCTTCCTCTCAATCGCTGGGAAAAGGCTCCAATTTTGGACCGGTAGCGAGGGTCCCAATAGGGTGGAGAGCCAAGAAGTCATCCCTCTGCCGGATGCTGACTATTTTCGGCCTGTCCACTGACTAGCCATGCAAATAAGCATACTGCGGGCCATCTGCAACAAGGTGACTCTGAGGTCTCACCCTGCTCCATTCCACTGTATAACTGCCACGGGTGCTTTGGGGGTCCCATCTGCTCAACTCCATCCTCCTCCTCCAGCAGCTCTGCTCCCCTCCTTGTCCACCTGGGTAAAAATCCCACTCATTTCACCAGACAATGCTTCTGCTCCCAATGTCCTCCTCCTCCTCCTCCATTTCAGTCCGCTCACCGGACATGTGGCCAACGAGATGTAGTCTCCACGTCACCAGTCCCCTGCCCAGACAGATTTTACAGAATCTGTTTCCAGGACATGAAGCAGTGGAATGATGTTATTCATACCCGTATCCCTGGCGACTGACAAATACGTCGCCGACCTCGAATGGGCCTCAACAAACTGCTAGGTGTCCCACGATGAGCACCAGCTGGCTGACATCAAAAGTTACACAGGGAGTAACTTCTGTCTGCCTGGAACATCAAAAAATCGTTAATGGCCTTTCCTCTGTTTATAACACAGTCGGTACCCACACATGATGCAGGCTGCTTCCCAGCTGGTGAAACATTGCATATCATAGTGTTTTGGGGAGGCCGTTCTGCCGCTGGCAGACTCGAGGAGGGTGTTCCTTGCTTTGGACGAATGGATAAAGTGCATGCACATTTCCGGCCATTTTTCAGAATGTTCCTGAATGAGCAGAGGAAGACTTCAGAAACCTTTCACAACCAATATTGAACACGTGCGCCATGCCAGGGCGCAGGACCATCCCTCCTCGGTGCAGCGCGTACACCATGTTTTTCCTGCCCCATTGTCCTCACCTAGGTTCACGATATGCAGTTGGCGAGCGGATAAAGCCACACATCGAATTCTGCTGCATGACGCGGAGCAGTTCCTCCCCTGTGTGACTTCGTTCGCAGCGAGGCAAGCCAGGTGTAGAAGCTACGGACACCGCTGTGCCCTACACATGTGGTATATGGAGCAGTACTTGTGGAGGGCTGAGAGGTGGTGAGGTGTGGAAGGAGAGGAGGCGGACATTGGTGCGCAGGTGCAGCATTTGACAACGTGGAGGAGAAAGCGGCTGACTCCTGTCCAAGTTTGTTGGTGTGGCGCGTAGGGCTGAAGCACATTCACCCAGTGGGCCGAAAAGGACTTGTACTGGCCCTGACCGTAGTTTTACAGCTCCAGACTCCGCGCTGCCGGTGCAACCTTGAACCAACCGATAAGCTCAAGGACTGACCCACCTATCTGTTCTACATATTTATGAAGTGCTGGTACTGCCTTTTGGAAAATAAAGTACGGCTGTGGAATCTCCCATCTCGGCACGGCACAAGCCATGTAGTTCTCTGAACGGTGCAGATTCCAACCATTTGGAAAGGGAGGAACTTGCAGTACCAACCAACATGGACAGGACAACGGTCAGCTGCTGCACCTTAGGATGGTTGGAACGCATACTGTTTTCTCTTGCAATCGCCTCACTGAACACTGCTGGCACCATGATTAGCGAGTAGCAGGAGCATCTGGACTGGGAGATATTGTCAAAGAGAAAGCAGCTCCTTCTGCATAAGGTGAGTGGAGCTGACTGGCTGCAATGGCATGCGCTCCACTGGGGCGCTGCTGCTGCTTTTTGCTGCGGGCGGCAGGAATACCACCACATCTGAGCCACGTTTCTCCAGGCCACCGATGGAGACGCTGCATGTGTTATGCAGGGCCTGGTGCACAACTAGCTCCCTGGCCACGCTTCCACCTTTCTGCCCACAGATTCTACATAAACCCATAATCGGCTCCTCCGGTGTCTTAGCATAAGAACTGGCCACACCGCCAGTATCGGATTTTAGCGCCTAACGCTCCCACTGAGGTGACTACTATAACTGCCGCCGCTAGCCTCATCGCTGAGCCCCTGTGCCGCAACATTTCTTGGACTTGCAAGCGGGTTTTTTACCACCCGTGGCCGCTTGGCTCCCGACCTCACACTGCGCTATCCTGCTGACTACTCACGGCCCACACACCCACATGCGGCTGCGCTGCTGCCTGACGCCCATCCCCCCTCACCACCAACGCAAGCTTGACGCCCTCTTCTCCTGACAGATTGATGAAAAGCCCTTTGCCTCACCCTGCTCCCAAGTGCAGTCGGCTACATCAATCATCTAATTTGTGTTTTCATCGTCACTGCTGTCCCTCCATCACCGGTCTTGTATGCCGAGGCTGACCTCCTCCCAACTTGACCTCCCATGCCACGCTCCACGTCTATACTTTGCCGCCTACGCAAGAAGTCAGGCGGATATTGGCCCCATTTCTTCGCTGCCAAGTAGCTGCTGACTGCCCTCCTCAAATTGGTTCATCGCTCGCTATATATGCGCTGAGCCAACCTACATAGTTTTGATCTCTGGCTGAGGGAACCGGAATGGGTGCAGAGGCACTGAGGACAGAGTGAGGGCCTCTGAACCCGCTCCCGGGCAATTCCAACTAATGGTTGGGTCTGAGGTTCCCACCGACTCTTTGGCTGGGGTTTGTCAGGTCAGATGTCATCTGGGAGGAAGAGATGAACCGTTGGTCAACAATCAAACTCTTGGGTGCACAACACACGGCCGTCTAGATGGACAGCGCAGTTGTGGCCTCACCGAGTGACCCCCCCCTGCTGCGACATCCCCTTGCTGTGCTGCACCTGGGCCGTTTCCAGGAATGTTTGTGCCACTGCACTTCGCAGGTGCCAGATCCTGCACCTCTCTGTCCTGACATACCAGTTTGATCTAAAATGTACAGACACTGTTGATGATGATATCTGGTATATGATAAATATACCCCTGTTTTTGACTCAAATGAACCCAGTAACAACTTGTGGTAACCCCGTGGATATAAATTTGCGTCTCCAAAAATGGCCAGGAAAAATTTACTTGTATGTGTCGTTTAAAAACACCTTGTGTTTACTAAATGTAAAAGCCACAAACAGGCTTAATTAACCTTGCGGATACAGAATTAGGCTACCAGGAAAAATGTAATAATTTGCGTTGAAAAAAGACGGTTTATTTTTGTGGGCACACCAGCAAAACAACGCTTATTTAACCCCTGGATGTAAATTGCGGCCAAAAGAATTGAGCCGCACAAACTAGATAGCCTTTTGTAGCATGTTACAATTGGTGTTTTCTACTCCGACATCAACGAAGAGAATACGAGTTTGTAATAACCTTTGGCTTTGTGAATTAGGCTACTGGAAAAATTTATAATTTTGGCGTTGAAAAAGACGGTTTCTTGGGTCATGCACATCACAAAACAATGCTAAATTAACCCCTGGATGTAAATTGCGCCAAGATTGAGCCCCACAAAGAATTAGTAGCTTTTGTAAGCGTGTACAATTGCGTGTTCTTCTACCCAGCAACAACAACCAAGAGAATACAGTTGTAATTAAACCTTTCCTTGTGAATTAGGCTACATAGAAAAATTTATATATTTTGGCGTTGAAGAAAGACGGTTTATTTTTGGTCAGCACACCAGCAAAACAAACGCTTAATTAACCCCTGGATGTAAGATTGCGCCAAAGAATTGATCCCCACAAAAAGTAGCTTTGTATCGTGTTTACAATTGCGTGTTTCTAACGCCACACAACAAGAGATACAGTTTTTAATTCACCTTTGTTTGTGATTGGCCACAGAAAAATATTTTATATTTTGGCGTTGAAAAAGACGGTGTTCTTGGTGTTCCACTCGACCAGCAAACAGACGCTTAATTAAGGCTCCCTGGAGGTAAATGTGCAATAGAATTGACCAGGCCAAAAATGAAGTGTATTTGTATTGTAAAAAACGCTGTTTCTTTAAATAATACAACAGGAACTGCTTAGATCCCACATGGATATTGCGCATGTAAATGCAGCTGCAAGTGGAATGCACACTGGATTCAGATCCAATACCCCAAAAAAATTAGAAAAAGAACATTAAGAGAACATGCTCTGAGACCAGCTGATGACATCACCCCACAGAAAATCGCTATATAAAAAATCAATGATTCTTTTCAGTAAGAGCTATCAGCCGCGGCAGCAAGGCACCTTCCCTGAATGATCACAGTGAGAGGGTGTGAGCTCCCTGGCGACGCCGTCGCCTGACTTATATAGTGCGGTTGATGTCCAGAATCCCGACGGTCTCATGATTGGCTTCACCTCTGCACGCAAGCAGGCTAATGCCCTTCTTCCTCCCAGAGTGCTTTGGCCCCATGTAGCCCATTTGCTCTCAGCCATTTTTATCAATCAAAAGCACACTCCTTGTTCACCCGAATTACCCCCAAAGTTCGACCTTCGATCCGAACCGATGCTTTTTCCTGAAATTCTAAACGAATTTCCACTTTGTTAGAATCAATTCGCCCATCTCTAGTCTTAATGCCAAAAATCATACATGTCGCCCATAGTTAATCCAAGACTCATCAAATAGAAGGCCTAATGGAAAAGAGCCTACAATGTAACAAATATTGACATATATGGTCTTCTGCATCACTAAATGCAAATATAAAGCAGCAGCATTTTGGCAGAAAATGAAGGTGTCCATACGAAAGAAAAAATATCTTTTTTTTTTGCAGAAAAAAGGATTATTTGGCCAATCCCAGCAAAAAAATAGTTAAAACCATTTGTACTGAGGGATCAACCACTCATTGAGCCTCAGTATGCAAAATGTCCCCATGTCCTCACTAGCAATGCTAGAGAACCATTGCCTGTAAAATAAATGTCACAGCTAATAAAACATGCTTAAAAGGCACTGAATGTTGATATGCTTTAATAAAGTATATAACAGTATAGTTAATAAAGAAGCCCAAAAATAATTCTGTGTCAGCTAAGTACTAAGAATGATATTTTCAGTGAAAATGCTTGGATCAACAAAGTGACTCAATGCTGACAAACTTTGGTTATAATTTACAGAAACCTATAATTTCAATGCATTATAATCAATCTTCTGGTCAAGACTGGCCACCTAGGACAGCCAGAGAATGATGGTGTCGGGACACAGTTGGGCCTACCTCCATCAAAGGCCACAGAGAAGTGTCCAGAGTTTACAAATGTGCAAGTAGAGTTAGAATTTGAAAACCTTATACATCAGGAGGAAAAGAAGTAAGTCATCACAAACAAGGTTCAAGGGGGCCCAAGCACTAAACTTATCAAGCCCTCAAGTTTAAAGGGGTTTTTACCACGATGTAATATTGACGTGGTATCCTCCAAAATGGTTATTTAATCACTTTTTAAATATATTATTAAAATATTGCAGTCCCTGAAGAGAGCCTACAGGCTGCCTTTACCTGCCCTTAGTTAACGTTACAAGCTTTCATATAGATACGAAACCTGACAAGAGGCTGCTGGCCGGTGCTTGTGCATGAGCACACTTCTTATCTGTTGAAAGTGGAGCTGAAGAATCTTTCAAGGCACCGGGTAGAAAATATTTTTGATTTTGTATACAGAATCGACTAGTTGTAGTGTGATTATCTGAGTAGATCCCCTGCTTTATCTGAATGACAGGGAACATGAAGAAGCTTTCAAGCTGCTGTGGAGAAAAAGCTGTTGACTTTTTGTATAACAGAATCCACTATTGTATTTTGATTATTTTAGTTGAACATTTCACACGATTCCCTATGCACGGCTCTGTGCCCTGGCTGTGTCTCTCGCTCTCGTCAGCTCAACGTGGGCTTTTTTGTTTACATTTGCTTCTTAACAGATAAGACACGTCCTGGCAAAACCCCTTTAAGGTCCACATTGACACCATAAGGTTTTAAGGTATCTTATTTAAAAATCTATTAAACTTCCTTTTTCTAAAGTGGCCCCAACCTGTCACCAGCACATAGTAAGTCATAATCTGTGACATCATTTTCATATAAATCTGTTTTGTGCTGTTCCTCTGTTATTCCTCCTAGAAATGGATCAATAAATCAACTGACACTGTCAACACTGATTGAACAATGTCGGACTGTGTAGGGACACACCACCAACTGATCACTTTTAATTGTTAATGTAATAAAACATCTCTAGAAAGAAAAAGAGAGGAACCATGCAACATAGGAATTTAAGGAAAGATGCTCCAGAATTGTTTCTTAAATGGAATACAAGGATTTACAAAAACACAATTTTGTGTTAGAAGTGTGTAGAAAAATCTTTAGCTGAGATTAGAGAGGGGATACTGACAGACAGAACAGGGAGATAAAGATGTGTTACATAATTGTTTAGGGTTGTTAGATACAGAAGATATGAGAAAGCGGCCCTGCTAGGCAAAAGTGAGTCCAGACTTGAAGTTGAGGAGTTTTTGTTTGTATATAGTAAAGTCTACTTTGGAGTAGGTTCCCTTCTTGTGCCACTGGGCAACTCTGGAAGCTCTCCTGAGTTTGTTCAACAGATTGGGGTGCCTATTTATTCAGCAAATACGTATGCGTGAGAGAGGTAACTGAGTTGAGAGCAAAGGTGATTGTTGCATTGCCTGTGCCTGTGTCTGTAAAGATGGGGGAGAGAGTAGCGGGAGAAAGTCAGACAGAGTGTGAGTCTTAAAGGGAATGTGTCATAAAAAATGATTTATTGTTTTACTCACATTTTTGTGTTCAACACATTTTTTTAAGAATTTTTGGTTACATTTTTTTTTTACATTTTCCATATCACTTTCAATATTTTTTAATAATTCTTAAAGGGGTTGTCTCGCTACAATGATTGGGTTTTAATTAAAAGATCTTTAAAAAACAAGCAGCTTTGCAATATATGTTCATTACAAATGTCCTACTGATTTTTTGAGCTAGCCCTGTTAGTATTAGACTACATCAGCTTCTCAAATCTCTATAGTAGCCGAACCTGTTGTCCTTATCCTTACGCTGTAGGTCTGAATGACTCATCACTTTGAAGACAGGTTGGAGCAGAGAGCCCCCTCCCCGCACAGAATTCATCTGGAGTGGAGGGGAGGAGGAGGGAGGAGGAGGGAGGGGAGGGAGGACTCTGGCATCTGTGTCCGAGCTGCCTGGAATTAACCCTGTGTGTGCCTCTTCCCTCCAGCTCTCTACACAGATAGATGTGACAGCATGACCCGTTCCCTGTTACTATAATCATGAAATGTCTTTGGAAATGTGACTATACTAATAACTAGTTAGAGATCAGGCATGTGAATACTTTATGTTTTTCTCCTGTTATTAGTGAGACATTCTGAAGTATAATAAAAGTTAACACTGCCCTTGTTTGTTGCTGGAGATGTGGAGACTTGTAAGCTAAGCAGGGGGGATATAGGAACACATGCATCCCCTCTGCTCTATTAGCACACAGCTTCATGATTCTCCCAACAACTACCTGATCAGGCCCTCTCCTGTAACAGACCAGGCAGGCACACACAGGTGATCTCTGAGAGCAAACCCCCCTCCCCCCACCTGTATAAAGTTACTACTGCCTGTGTGCTGATGGAGGGGTGAGAGGAGCAGAACAGACAGACAAGCTAGCACACGCCCCTCCATTCAACTTACCAGGACACTGACAGGCTGAAAGCTCGTAATGAGACAACTCCTTTAAGTCCTACAGTTTTCACTTTGGCCACTAAGCCGAATAATTGTCTGACATTTCCTGTTTCTGTACAGAAAGTACCTCAGTTGTCTGCTCATTATCACACAAAGGGGTCAAACTGAAAGGGTGACACCAGTGTGAAATAGATTAATACAGGAATCCGACCAGTACACAGAGAGATAGCACAATTCCAGCCTTTCACCTCGCCTGCACACAGATTTCTTCCGCAGTCACAGAGTATGGACTATAAAACCTCTCCTATAGAATGAAATGGACAGAGTCAGTCCTTACATCTCCTATGTGCAGAAGCTACTGTAAAAGCATCTCACTGACTGCTGCAGTTAAAGCAGTGCAATACGAGGCCTAGTGGGCAAAGGTGAAAACATGCAAAGACTTAAGAAATTATTAAAAAATATTGAAAGTGATATGAAAAAATAAAAAAAAAAACAACCCAAAATTTCCTAAAAAATTTTAACATAAAAAATGGGATTTAAACGAATAACTCATTTTTGAAGGACACATTCCCCATTAATTGAGAAAGTGAAGAAATCAGGCGATAATACCTTTTAGAGGCTAACTGAGATATATTTGATGGTGAGCTATTCGAGAGAACTAGCTCCCTTCTTCAGACAATGCTGGATATACAAGAAATTTTGAAAATTCACAGTCATTTTATACACACAAGACATGGACCTTACCAAAGGCTGATAATTCTTAAACATAACAAAATGCAATATAAGCAAACAAGTCATTTACAGAAAAGGTCAAACAAATAAACTATCTGTTTGACCTGTTGTAAATGACTTGTTTGCTTAAATTGCATTTTGTTATGTTTTAAGAATTCTAAGATCCTTTGAAGGTCCGATGTCTTGATTGTATAAAAAGCCTGTGAATTTTTCAATTTCTTGTATTATCATCATGTCTGAAGAAGGTAGCAGTTCTCTCGAAAGCTCACCATCAAATAAGAACTCATTTTAGCCCTCTAAAAGGTATCGCCTGATTTCGTCACTCTTCTACTACTTTCTATGGCTAACACGGTACAACATTATACTACTAACATTCCCTTTAAGACTTAGAAGGTTTCTATGAGAGTGTACTAGTGTCTGGAATGGAGGGACAGATGAAGAAAAAAGGGAAAAGGACGGTTATAGATTGTAGTCAGATATTTGAAGAGAAGTGCTTAAGAAGCAAGATAGGGAGCAGAGGTGGGTGAAAACAAGATCCAATGTGTGTCCCTCTGTATGAGGGGTTGTGGAGGACCCTTGTGAGAGGCCGAAGGAAGAGGAATGCAAAAACATTTGGTATCAGCTGAATAGCACGTGTTGATTTTGTCATTGCTAGTATACCTATTTATTACACTTTTTTCTCCCAGTTTTCGCGTACTGTACTGTTATACATTTTATTAGGGTATACCCGTATCAGTGTCATTTAAACATTTTTATTGTTGCACTTCTGCTATTTTTTCTCATAGGTAATGGTTAATTTCTAGAGTGCTGTAGCACTATTAATGATATGCCTTCATTCACTATAGTTGGCATGCTTTGTTTTACATACTGCACCTTTTTATGGCTATGGCCCCAGTATACACAGTTTAACTATGCATAGTCTGCATACACAGGTCTTTATCGGATGTGGATGTCTTCATTTTCCTTTTCTGGCAATATATCAGAACAGCAACCATGTTATTATTTGTTATATTGAAAGCTACGGTGTCTATGCTAGTAAAACTTGTATTAATCCTATGACACATCTGAGGGTTTATATGTTACCAGTTTTATGATATTAATTCATGTTATAATTGTTTTCAAGTGTTTTTATCACTTTTCATAACAATATGAATTATTTGTTCCTCTGGGCATTTATGTGCATGTTTATGCACATAGGTAAGTGTTTCTAAGTATCACTTTATGCTTTTTATTATATTCAGTTAATTGCAGTTAATGGTTTATATACATGCCATATGTTCCAATATGTTGCTTGAAGAAGGCTCCATGGAGTAAAGCCAAGCTGTCACATAAATGTGTGAATAAAGGATACATGTTATATTTACTGCATTAAAGTGGATGTCTGATGAACAACCTGACTGTGATGTTTTTTCCACGTTAGGTTAAAAATAAAAACGCAGACAAAAAGAAATAAACACGCCTCCCCGCCTTTCCAACAAATCCGCCGCACCCGCTCGCCTCAACGCCTCCGGCATAGGAATCTAATCCGGACCCCCCCCCCTACCCTACTCCCCAACACCCCCATCCCCCCATTTCGCCCCCCCTCCCACCCCCGCCGACCACCCAACGCCCACATCCACAAAAAACCCACCCCACCCAAGAACCGCAGCCCACCCTCCTCCCCATTCCCTTGCACCCCCCGAACGCCCCCCACATCCCTACTACAACGCGCGACGCCCCCCTCAGCCCTTCTCCCCCCGCCTACCCCTACCGACTCCCCGTCCCGACCCCGTCCCCCTCGGTCCGCCCAAAACCAGCTTCCACTCGTTCCACCATATATTAACCTAGTCGCAAAACGCGCACCCAACCCTACCTTCACTCCTCCCCACTCCCTCCCCCCCTCCCCCCGCGCGCACGCACGCCTGTTCCCGACCGCACACCCACTCACCCAACCCCCCAGCCAACCCTTCCCACCCCAAGTCCACCCCACATCAGCCTCCCGCCATCCCCGCCCCGCCCCCCCCATCCCACCCCACATCCCTATTCCTACCCCCGAGGGTTCGAGCACGAAGGTTAACGCCTTGTTCACACCTCAGCTGCAAACTCACACTCCCCCCTCTTACGCACCCCCCCGACACTCTCCACCCAAGTACTCACCCTCCCACCTCGGAGCCTATCCTTCTAATACCTCATCCCCAACCTCAACCATGAGCAAAGGGCCCAGGAAATACCACTGCTCCTTACTCGTATAGCACTCCGTACCACACCGCTGCCGCAAACCCCAGCCCGACCCTCCCCTGCTTCCCCTCCGAGAAGGGTGAGAAAGCTCCCCCACCCCGTCCCCCACCACCCTCCCAGCAGCCCCCCCTACCTCCAATTTGCACCACCCCTCTCAGCCACCTCCCCTATTCCCTACTCCCCGCACACGCGCGTCACACGACCGAGATTGTCTATTCGTCCCCCTTGCCCAAATCTACTAAACGACCTTCCTTCGCTCCGAACCCCCCCCCTAAACCTCATCAGGCTGCACTCCAACACTTACACACCACCCACACCACCCTCACTCAAACACCCGACGCAGCCCTAACCCCCCCCCCTTTCCCACTCCCACTCCCCCCCCTGCTCCCAAAGTCCACTCACACAAGAAAACACCCAGCCCCGTGCAACACTAACCACCACATCCCACGGACCCACCCACCCCCGCCCCCCCCGCCACGCCTAGCGACCGCTAATGCCACCACCCACCTGCCAACCTCGCCACTCCCACCACCCACCCCCCCCTGCCCCCCCCCCACAAGGCTCCCAGCACCAACCTCTCCATACACCTCCCACCCCCAGCGCCTCCCTCCCCAACTTAAATTAACCCCCACCCCTCCTACCACTCTGCCCCCTCAGGACCACCAAACAGCCCGCCGTAGCCCAACTCCACTAACACACACCGCCCTCTACCCCCTCCCCCCCCCCGCAAACCCTCCGCCCCCTCCCTTGTGGCACTTCTCCCGCCCGCTCCCGCATCTCTCCACCCAGCAGCTTCCCCCCCCCCGCGCCAACCCCCCCATACGCAACCTCGACCTAGCACGTCCATGTGACACAACCGCCTACCGTTCCACCTCGCCTCCCTCCACCACCGCCCCCTCCCCCCAGCCCCACCACCCCCATCTCCCACCCAAGTCATCTCTCTAGAGAAATCTTCCCCCACCACCCCCGAGCGAACGCCGCCAGAAATCGCTTCAAAACCCTCCCCCCCCCCATGCCTCCCCCCCCCAACCCCCCAACCCACCCATCCCCCTTCAGCCAAAAAACCACCTGTGTGTGTGTTCCCCGCCCCTCAACCCCACCCCCCCCCCACTATCAAAAATACCCCCCACTCCCCTCACCCACCCCAACTGACCCCGGCCCCCTGCGTCTCCAAAACTCTCGGCCTGCTAATACCGCCCCCCCTTACGTCGAACCCCCGCTGCGGCTCCCCGCACGCCCCACCCCACCGACACCACCCCAATCCGCCACCTTCCACCACCCCCCCCCCCCCCTGACCCCCCCCTCGCACCACCTCTCTAGCTCCCCTCCCACTACCGCCCTAAGCTGCACCGGCCCCTCCAACCCCCCTCCCCCCCCATCAGGCCCCACCCACCACCCCAAGCCTACCTACCCACCATGGACTCCCATATCCAACCCGCGCTCCCTCCACACTGCCCCATAACGCCCATCTCCTTCCCCTCCCCCACGCCTACCAACCCCCTCCACTCTACCCCTCGCCACCCTGTCAATTGTCACACCCCTTACACCACCCCAAATTTCTCGGTTCTCGTTACCCGCCCCTGGCAACATTCTCCACCCCGTCCCCCCACCCACCCGAACAAGTTTGCCCCACACCAACCCACCCGCCGACCACCCTCCCCCACCCCCTCCCTCGAAACCACCCCCACGACCCCAACCGCCGCGCCCCCAAAAAAAAAATCATTAGCCACCCTTATCATCAGAGAGGATCGCATCAAAACCACGAAAGCCACCTATTTCCACTAGTAAAACTACAAGTCCTATGATCCCTATGGTCTTTAACTTTTTAATCTTCATCTCCCAATCTCAGTACACACCCTGTTTCCTTTCTCTTGTTGATGGCAGAGCCTAAGGCTATGTTCACACGGCTTAAACTGGGACGTATCTCGCACCGTATTTCGCGCCGTACTGCGCTAAATACTGGGCGAGATACGTCCCAGTCATTACTAGATCCACATTCCTCATAGAACAAATACGGCGAGTGGGGAGAGAAGAGACATGACAATTATTCAACGGCGTATACGGCCGTGAAGTAATGAATGTCCAATGGTCCGCCGGTGCGCCGGCCACCCTCCCTGAGCACACGGCGTAATTGCGGGAAAAATATGTCCCGCAATTAATGCCGTGTGAACATAGCCTTAGGGTTATACCTTTAAAGTCTATCCTAAAAAAGCCAAAGCCCTTTGGTCACCTGATCTTCTAGGCTTGACACAAAGCTGTTTCCTGTATGTTGAGACCCAGAACTATTAAGCTTTCTGTCATCAAACAGCTGGAAACCCACAGCAAATTTAAGAAAGTGCATTACAAAACTGTCTTACTTTAGGACACATAGATACAGCAGCTGGATTACTCCCGAATCCTCTTTCATTTTAAAACAGCGCACAGATTCAAATAAACCAATATATTAAAAATAAAGGAAGCCGGCACTTGAGAGTAAAAGTACAACAGCTACATGTGAGCAAGACCAGTAAAAAACGCTGGTAACATTTCAAGTGTAATTTCTACACACGGGAGCGCTTCTGTCCCTCTTTGATTTAGAGAACATGTATATTATTTAACGGACAACCCTTTAAGTCTGGAGAGAAGGTTTTTCCCCTCATTTACTATTGGTTGGACATATAACCAAAGTGCAGTGGTAAATACTGGAAATCTATTATTTGCTAAGTGGATTTGATCTGTCTGTCTGTCTGTCTGTCCATCCAGCTTTAATTACATATTTAGGATACTTCAACACTACATCCAATTAATATAAGCATCAGTAAACACAAAACAAGGGTTTTACTAAACTTGCTTCTGGGGATGAGCCACCTGGAAAGTAGTAGGATCTTTTCCTTTGAAAATAAACCTAACTTTGACAGTAAAAATTAAATATGACTAAATTAGCCTGAGGCTTTCATGCCAAACTGCATTTTGAACTCCTGTTTTCTTAAACAGGTTGCATAAAATATTAGGAGATAGAATCCATAAGAAAATACTAAAACATAAGGTACTCAATACCTCCAGTATATTTAGATGGATTCTCTGGAGATGCCAAACTACGTGCACTCAATTTACATTATACTCATTGCTAAACTTTTGCTGACTTAAGGGAATATACTTACAAGTAGCTAGTTAGTTAAACACTCTTGAAAAAGGATATGGGATTTATCTGTAGGAATGTATTTATGTACCGGGGGGTCATTACATGGTGTAACTTATTGATTTCATATGGTATAATTTTATTTTAGAGTATAGGTTATGAACACACGTTAGGAGTACTACAAAGCAAACATGTAAGGTGGGGGAAAATGTATAGAGTTATAAAGAACTGTGCAAGGATGCCATGTAGATTGCATAAGACCCTTTCTTAAAGTTATCTAAGAAAATTGGGGCTGAAAAAAATGTAGTATTGTTTTTTTGTTGTTAACCACCTCCTCTTGTTGCAGATACTACTAAAGTAGTGTTGGTTTGAACTGTAAAATTGGCACTGTTATTTGTACTATTTGCTGCAGTTTGTATACAGTTTGCTAGCATGACAACAAAGAATTCTAGCCTCATGCATCTTGATACTGTTATGAATTCAGGTGGGGTTATCATTGGGAGTCATGAAGGTGGAGTTAGCTAATAGGTTTGGGTAGAGTGTAATTGTTTGTCCACTTAGTGGGTGAGTTCCCATACCTGGATGAAACAGTAAGGTTTCCTGCCACGAAGTGTGAACTGTGCTAGGTTAAGTGACAAGAGCCTGCGTGATTTTGTCCTGTATATGTGATGAAAAATGGCAAGCAAATGTGGTGCTGAGCAGACAAAGTTTGACAAGACATAAATGTTGTTGGCTGTAGTGTATGACAAGGGCATTTACCTGTGAACATTGTTGACTATACTGTAGACACTGGAGATGCTGAGTGATTCCCACTGATGACCTGGAAATAAGCAGCCTCTATGAGAGCAGCATGAAAGTAGGTCAGCAGTAGAGGAGTGTGTCTGCCTTCTGGATTTGGCATGAACCCTCACTAGCAAAATGACCCAAACAATGGTAACAAATCCTCCATTTAAATATACATAATTTTGGGTGTTAAATGGCCACAACTTTATTTAAAACCACATGACCATCAATCACAGTAAAGAGTCAGATACAATGATAGGCAAGTATATATTTGGTTTCTCGGATACCGTGATATCCATCAGCTGCCTGACCTACAGCAATTGGACAGGCAGCAATCAAGGGGCATTACGATCTGGTTTGACATTTTAGCAAAGCCAGTTTACATCAGGACCACCAACGACCCTAAAACCACAACAAAGGCCATACTTACAGCTCAATGGCTGGACTAAAGACTGAACCCAGTAGGAGGCAACAAAAGCCCCTGTGCTACTTGGGAAAGATAAACATGTGCAGGTAATTGCTGAGCAGTAGCTCACACACCCCTCCACTAGGGAGACAATTAGATGATAAAAAAATTGCACATTGAATTGATACCTGTTCACATCAGTATGCAGAAAAGCCACATTAAAATACATGGGGAGATTGCACAAATCGCCTTATCTATATGCAATTATAATACCAGTAACCACCTCCATCATACATAGAAGGCGTGTGAGTGGTTGTCTTATCGGTATTTATGCACTTGTGCAATCTCCTCATGTATTATACTGTCGCTTTTCTGCATACTGGTGTGAACAGGTATCAATTCAATGTGCATTTTTTTTAATCAACATTGCCTGAATCCTGCTGGGCATGCTCTAATTCAGATTCAAGCATGTCTCAACTGAAATCTGATCCAAGGTCTCTTCTTGTGATGGGTTGGTGGATTCGCTGGACCACCGCAAGCGATGATAGTTAAGCCACGCCAGGGAGCGGAGTGTAAGTAGCCCCCGGTATTCACCAGAGCCCGCCGCAAAGCGGGATGGACTTGCTGCGGCGTGAGGCTACCAGTTGGCTACCCCTGACATGACTTGCCTGCGATGGTGGCCGGGGTAATGCGTGGTACGGAATCGTAATTCGGAGACGTAGTCGGGGACAGGCAGAAGGTCAGGACGGGCGGCACAGGTTCGTGGTCAGAGACAGGCAGACGGTCAGGGCAGGCGGCAAACAGGCAAGGTCAGGAAACGTAGAGGAATGGACTGGTACACGGGTGATCAATACGGAACTCCAACACTCTCTAAGACACTGAACGCACACCAACAATCTGGCAGATAGTGCAGGGGGCGTGTACAATATATAGGACCAGCGGCCGGCAATTGACAAATTACCGGCGCGCTGGCCCTCTAAATCCAGACCAGCCCTAAGCAGCGGGTACGCATGCGGCGGCTGGCACAGGCAGGAGCCGGGAGCACAGGAGCATGGACAGGTAAGTAAACTGGCGCCGGAGCGTGGGCAGCAGGGGGATGGTCGCGGACGGCCACGGCACCCACGCCGGACCCCATGAGGGCAGGGGGGCGGCTGCGGGGGGCAACGGCACCCGCGCCAGCACCCATGACAGTACCCCCTCCCCTTTAGGTTTCCCCCTCTTTTTACGGAATTTTGAGACGAGGTCAGACGACAGATTGGCTTCAGGTTCCCACGAACGCCCCCCGGCCCGAACCCCTTCCAGTCAATAAAAAAAGAACTGCTTCCCCTCACTGTTTTTTCCACCAGCACCTCCTTGACCTCAAAGATGTTATCAGAGTTGGCCACAGGAGAAGGCGAAACAGAACCACGGGAGAAGCGGTTCAGCACCACAGGTTTGAGGAGAGAAACATGGAAGGCGTTCGGAATTCGCAGAGTAGGAGGCAAGCCCAAATACTTAGGGCCTAACTTATAACTGAAAAAACTTTGAGACTCTCGGTTCACATATTTTGATCAAAAGATGTTTAAGCTGCCCACGACTTTCAAACGTGATCCCCAAAATGGGGCCCAGTCCTATGCTATCTTTACCTCTCAATCAATAACTGGGCACCTTAAAAACTAATATATTAGCGGGCCCAACCAAACTCTATCACCCGGCTTAAATAGGGGCGGAGTCAAACGGTACCTGTGGCCTGGACTTGGTGCCGAGCGGAGGCTCGTAGAAGGGCCTGTCATGTGACTTGCCCAGAGTGCCTTGATGTCACGAAACTTGGGCCCCCACGGCAGGAACGTGACACGAGGTAGCCAGAAGGAGAGGCGGGTGGGGATGTAGCCCAAACACAACAAAAAAGGGAGAGGCTCCAGCGGATTCCGAGTCTAGGGAATTATACGAGAATTCCGCCCAGGGGAGGAAGTCAGACCAGTTGTCCTGACGGGCGGATACAAAATGTCGTAGGTAGGTACCTAAAACTTTGTTGACCCTCTCTACCTGCCTGTTAGTTTGAGGGTGGTATGCAGACGAGAAGTCAAGCTGAACCTGCAACTGACCACACAGAGCCCGCCAGACACAAACTGGACCACCCTATCCGAGACGATATGCAATGGGAGCCCGTGTAGCCGAAAAATGTGGTGAAAGAAGTGCTGGGCCAGCTGGGGGGCAGAAGGTAACCCGAGCAGAGGAACAAAGTGAGCCATCTTTGAGAATCTATCAGTCACCACCCAAATGACCGTGTTTCCAGAGGAGGCCGGGAGGTCAGTAACAAAGTGGCTACATGGAACCAAGGTCTTTCAGGCACCGGGAGAGGCTGAAGCAGACCCGCTGGTCTGAGACGAGGGACTTTATTACGGGCACAAAAGGGTTTCAAGTCAGGACAAAGTCTCTAACATCTTGAGCGGGGGTTTGGGCCACCAATAGAAAACGAGAGATTAATTGCAGGGACTTGTGGACTCCAGATGACAGCTGTACGTGAGGAATGTCCCCACTTCAGGATTTCGAACCCGCATTGTAGGGGTCGTAGTTTCCCAGGGGGTAGATGTAGAAGATCCTCAGGGGCTGCCGTGAGGAGACGTTCTGGAGGAATTATGTGCTGCAGAGGCGGCTCTAAGCCCACAGTGTCTGAGGAACTAGAGAGGGCTTCCGCCCCGATGTTCTTCTCAGCTGGCCAAAAGTGAAGGAGAAAATCAAAGCGGGCGAAAAAGAGCGACCACCTGGCTTGTCGAGGATTCAGTCGTTGAGCAGACTGGAGATAAAGAAGATTTTTGTGATCGGTGAAGATCCCGATAGGATGGCGAACCCCCTCCAGCAAGTGGCGCCATTCTTCTAGGGCTAACATTATGGCCAGTAGTTCGCGACCCACCGATCGTGAATTCCGTTCGGCTGGGGTGAAGGTTTTGGAAAAGAAGCCGCAAGTACGCATTTCTCCCAGAGAGGACTTCTGAAGGAGGACAATCCCGGGCACCTACGGGGGGGGAGGCGTCCACTTCTAGGACAACGGACGTCTGCGGGCCCGGGGCCCGAGACAGAACAGGAGCTGAATCGAATGCTGCTTTAAGGCGATCCAAGGCTTCTTGGGCTTCTGGAGGCCAGGATTTGGGGTTAGCATTCTTCTTCGTAAGGGCCACGAGCATGGAGAACTGCGGGACGAACTGTCTGTAATAGTTTGCAAACCCCAAAAAGCGCTGGATGGACTGGAGACCCACTGATCGAGGCCACTGTAAAACCACTGAAAGCTTAGAGGGATCCATCTGGAGACCTTGATCCAAGACAATGTACCCTAGGAAGGGCAACGAGGTGCATTCAAACAAGCATTTCTCCAGTTTGGCATATAACTGGTGGCTATGGAGATGTCTGAGCACCTGGCGGACGTGGTGGCGGTGAGTCTCTAGATCCGGAGAGAAGATTAAAATGTCGTCCAGGAAGACAATAGCATAGACGTAGAGAAGGTCGCGGAAGAACTCGTTGACGAAGTTCTGGAACACCGCCGGAGCGTTGCAGAGGCCAAATGGCATGACGAGATATTCAAAAAAGTGGCCATCTCGGGTATTAAAGGCTGTCTTCCATTCGTCGCCTTCACGGATACTAATCAAGTTGTATGCTCCGCGTAAATCCAACTTGGAAAAAAATTTTGCGCCACGCTGGCGATCAAACAGCTCCGAGATCAGAGGCAGGGGTTATCGATTTTTTTATAGTGATTTTATTGAGTCCCCGATAATTGATACAGGGCCGGAGAGTTCCATCTTTCTTTTCGACAAAGAAGAAACCGGTCCTGCAGGCGATGAAGACTTGCGTATAAAGCCTTTACGGAGGCTCTTCTGAATATATTCCCACATCGCCTTGGTCTCCGGGACAGAAAGAGGGTAGACTCTGCCTCGGGGAGGAGTACTACCGGGTTGCAGGTCAATAGGACAGTCGAACGGCCGGTGCGGGGGAAGAGTTTCGGCCTGTCTTTCGGAAAAGACGTCGGCTAGATCCTGGTAAGGAGTGGGCAGTCCCGGGAGAGGCTTCGTAGGCTTTACAGAGGCGGGCCATAGAGCTGAACGGAGGGGGAGGCCCAGGAGAATTTCAGAAGAAGAGTGAGGCAGAACGAGAAGTCTCAGAGTCTCCTTGTGTATGGCGCCAATCTGCAAGGTGAGGGGCGCAGTGCAGAACCGAATAGCGTCCTTTAGGCATTCACCACTTACGGAGGAGACGAACATGGGTTTCTGCAGAGGGGTCACCGGGAGACGAAATTTGGACACCAGCGCGTGGCTGACAAAATTTCCAGCGGACCCCGAATCAAGGAAGGCGGTGGCTTGAAAGGTGCTTTCCGGCGAAACTCCACAGAGTACGGGAATGGTCAGACGGGGAGAGGCCGCACTGACACCTAGGGATGTCTCTCCTGCGAGCCCTAGGTCTGAGAGTTTCCCGGGCACTCCGGACAGTCACCCAATGAAGTGGCCAGAACCGCCACAGTAGAAGCACAGCTGCTTCTGACGACGCTGTGAGCGTTCCTCCTGGGTCAGGTGGGCTCTCTCGACCTGCAGGGGTTCATCCTCAGGAACCATTGGCGGGGGAAGTGGAGGTCGTTGGAAAACGGGAGCCAGACGAGGTAGCCGGCGTGGTCGGGTGACCTCCCGTTTGAGGCGGAGCTTTTGTTGTCTCTCAGCAAACCGTATGTCAATTCGGGTGGTCATCCAAATCAGTTCGTCCAGAGCGGATGGCAGGCCCTGACCAGCGAGCTCGTCTTCAATACGCTCAGAAAGGCCTTGCCAGAAGGTCGCACCAAAACCTCATTATTCCAGTCCAGCTCTGAGGCTAGGGTGCGGAACTGCACGGAGTACTGACCCACAGTAGAGTTGCCCTGACGGAGACGGAGCAGATCTCAGGCAGCGGAGGAGATGCAGCCAGGTTCCTCGAAGACGGTGCGGAACCTCTGGAGGAAGGTTTGCAGATTTGCCATCAATGGAGCTCCTCGGTCCCATAGCGCAGTGGCCCAGGCCAAAGGGTTCCCCGATAAGAGGCTAATTATAAAGGCCACCTTAGCCCGCTCGGTAGGGAATTGATGCCCCAAAACCTCAATGTGGATGGAGCATTGACTGATGAAGCCACGGCACTTTTTGGGGTCATCATCATAGCGTGAGGGGAGCGGCAGATGTAGAGATGGTCCCGGCGCAGGAGCAGGTAGAGCAATGGCTGCAGGAGCAACTGGTGCTGACGTGGCGGAAGCAGCCACAGACGGAGGTAGACGGGCCACAAGGTTCTGCATCATGCCGCGAGCTGGTTTAATAGCTGGCTCTGGGTGGGCGACGGCCGTCGTGACGTCCTGGAGATCGGGCAAAGGTACCCTGGCGGAATCCATGGACAGATTGTACTGTGACGGGTTGGTGGATTCGCTGGACCACCGCAAGCGATGGTAGTTAAGCCACACCAGGGAGCGGAGTCTAAGTAGCCCCCGGTATTCACCAGAGCCCACCGCAAAGCAGGATGGACTTGCTGCAGCGTGTGGCTACCAGGTCGCTACCCCTGACGTGACTTGTCTGCGATGACGGCCGGGGTAATGCGTGGTACAGAATCGTAATCCGGAGACGTAGTCAGGGACAGACAGAAGGTCAGGACTGGCGGCAGAGGTTCGTGGTCAGAGACAGGCAGATGGTCAGGGCAGGCGGCAACAGGCAAGGTCAGGAAACGAAAAGGAATGGACTTTGGGACACGGGTGATCAATACGGAACTCCAACAAACCCCTAAGACACTGAACGCACACCAACAATCGGCAGAGAGTGCAGGGGACGTGTAAAATATATAGGACCAGTGGCCGGCAATTGACAAATTACCGACGCGCTGGCCCTCTTAATCCAGACCAGCCGTCGCGCGCGCGCCCTAAGCAGCGGGTACGCGCATGGCGGCTGGCACAGGCAGGAGCTGGTAGCACAGGAGCGGGCAGGGGGGCGGCCGCGGGGGGCGACGGCACCCGCGCTGGACCCCATGTGGGCAGGGGGATGGTCACGGGCGGCCGCAGCACCCGCGCCGGACCCCTGCGGGCAGGGGGGCGACGGCACCTGCGCCAGCCCCCATGACACTTCTATACATTCCCAATGTTGTTGCATACTGGTCGACTCACTTGGGTATGAATACAGCTTTTCCTTCAACTCTACCCACAATTGTTCAATTGGATTGAGGTCTGGGGCCAATCCAATAACTCTACTCCATTGTCATTGAGCCATTTTTTCATCAATCTTGACATATGTTTTAGGTCATTTTACCTGCTGGAACACTATATTGTACTTTTCATACCCATAGTACTCAAAATTCTTTTTTTTTAGATCTTCAGAGAGTCTCTTGTCATGAGGCGCCATGAACGTCCATTGACCAGTATTAGAGAGTGTGAGAGCGATAACACCAAATTTAACACACCTGCTCAACATTCACACCTAATGAGTCGCACTAATGAGTCACATGACACCATGGAGTGAAAATGGTCAGTTGTCCATTTTCACTTAGGGGTTTACTCACTTTTGTTGCCAGAAGTTTAGACATTGATGGCTGTGCGTTGAGTTATTTTGAGGGCATACCAAATTCACACTGTTAAACAAGCCGTACATTGACTACTTTATATTGTATCAGTGTCACATCTTCAGTGTTGTCTGAAAAGATATGATACAATGTTTACAAAAATGTGGGATACTGTATATACGTACATATACAACATTTTGTACTTAGCATTTACATATGTCATTGCATTTACTGTGTGCTACTGTGTTTCCTGAGTTTGTTTGCATTTATGTTGCAGATATTTTATTTGGAGTTACTGATCAAATTTGCATCTATCTATCTATCTATCTATCTATCTATCTATCTATCTATCTATCTATCTATCTATCCAGGCCCGGACTGCTAATCTGTGCTACTGGGCAGGTGCCCGCCGGGCCGTTGTGTCTGTGGGCCGCCTGTGGAGAGATTACTTCTAGATAAGAGAACGGAGGGTTGATTGACAGGATCTGCGGCAGGACGGAGGTGCGTTAAGCTCCTGTGTTAGTGAACAGTGAGGGTGGATTTTTGTGGTAGTGCTGTCTGCCTTAAAGGGGTTGTCTCGCTACAAAGAATAGCTTTCTAATTGTAGGGAACACAAAATAAAGACATTTTCCAAATATATTGCTTTGTTCCTCTTTTTTCCCCAAAGGGAGATACAAGTGAATTTATGACCTCCCGGCTATTTCAGTTCCCTCAGTAAACTGACCTGTAAACAATTCTCCCCTGCTGTTTGTTCAATGAGATAACAGTGAGTGATGTCATCACACAGGTCTAAAGCAGTGTCCATGCTGCTGAGCAGTAAAAAGCTTGAATTTATGTAAAATAAACAGAATGTAATTAGGGCTTTTGTTTTGGGGATCAGATAAAGCCTTCTGAGAGCAGTTTGAAAAGCTTCTTAGCTAATCTGGTCTAATTAGCAACTGAAAGCACGGAGCACAGAGCTGTATGCAAATGAGTCAGTCTGAACCAGGAAAAGACAGAGTATTTCATTCATGCATTCTGTGAAACTCTGTATGCAGACAACTCCTTTAAGTCAACACTGCCACGGCTGGGATGTGGAGTAGGGACTAGAAGCACAGCCGTGCTGTGCAGGGCAGACTCGGCACCCTGTACAGCCCACTTCCTTGTCCCGCTAAGCCCCGTCCCCGATTCCGCTTAGCTCCGCCCCCTGGTCAGGCTCAATGGAGGAGAGTGCCCATACTAGAGCACCATCCTACTGGTACTGCTCAAGGTGCTCCTGCCACTTGTGAAAACTTCTCTTGTGACCAAAGGATAGAGCCAGCAGTACAGAGGCCACTTTATGTAAGTCCTCTGTCATCTAATGACCATTGTGCAGTATGTTACATGGAGGAGGGGCTGCTGCACTCACCAGCACTAAACATCTATTGTGTGGCTGCAGAAGCTGCACAATCTCTGATTCCTGCTGTTTAACCCCCAGATGCCTCAGCTGCTAATGACCATGGCATTTAGGGGTTTAAGCAGCAGGGATCCCATGGTTTCAGAAGCTATGCAACCTCTGATCTCTGTAGTCAGGATGCCATAGCTGTAGGACGTATTTTGGGGTGTATTGCAGCGTAATTACACCCCAGAATACAGCCTGCAAGGCGCCAGGTGCACATACCCTTAGAGTCTGTCCGCACTAGGAGTATTTTAAGTCAAACTCTGCATGGATTTAAAACCGAAAGTAAAACCCATTCTCACTGACCTGAATAGAAACTGAGGATTCCTAAACTGCTATCCATACGGCGGGAGAGAACATGTTCTCTCTTCTGCCGAGTTGCTGCCGAGAAATCCGACCACTGTTTTTAGCGCAAACCCTTACCAATAACCGTGGTCCAGCAATGTTAAGATGCTGTCGGATTTTGGACTGCATTTTAACATCGCTGTGTAGACCCGGCCCTAAACAGCTCCAGCGCTAAAAAAAGTTAAAATATGATAGATCTTATATATAATCACATTTGTCACTTGAAAAGAATGTTTATGATGCGTTGTTCTATCTATGTGTGTGTGTATAAGGGGCTTATGTGTAGTTTGTAAAACTAAAAATTTTGTGGCACACAAATCTCCCTGAAAACAGTTTTAAAACGTGTGTGATTAGTCCATTCTCCTTCTGCCCTCCATGTACTGCCCTGAATCTGTGGTGTCTGTGAAATTTTTGCATCCAACCCTGATAGCTACTTAGTTCTACCGTACTGTGTCTATGAGATTTGTGAGATACAGGAGAGAAAAGGTGTCAGGCAGAGAGGAGGTTACTTTAGGGTTGACAGGTTGAGTGTAGGTTTGGTGCGCACCACATTTATGATGATGACTGTCAGGGGCGTCGCTAGGCAGTATCATTCGGTGCCGAAGCCCCGGATGTAAAGCCTTCTGCTCCGAATGATTAGTCTTCTATGGCCATGTTCACACGGCTTAAAATGGGCCGTATTTCGGTCCGTAATTACGCGCCGAAGTGTGCAAGTTACGGGCTGAAAACGGCCCAGTCATTACGGTAATCCACAGCTCTCATAGAGAACTATGGATTACGTCTCCTCTCCCTGCTCGGCGAATCCGCCGAGGGGGGAGATAATTGACATGTGAATTACCAGCGTATACGCGCCACTGGCAATACTAGTCTATGGCCCACGATGTGCCGGCCCCCTGCTCCCTCCCCGCCCACGGCCACACGGCGTAATTACGCCCTGCAAATACACCGTGTGAACCTAGCCTAACTCTCTCTGCTCCCTGCAGTGAGAAGCTCTGCCCACCACCAGAGCCTCAGCACTCTCAGGGAGTAGTGAGTGCAGCCCCTCCTCCTCTTATGTGCTCCCTGCACAGCCCTCCCCCGGAGCTACAGCACCGACAGCAAAGTTCCCTGCCTGCTTCTGACAGCTACTTCAGCAGATTGTCGGCCCCATTACTATGGAAACCAGAACGAGCTTCTGGTTTCCTCAAGTCTTCCAGAGCTGCCTAAACAGCCCAGGAGCTTCTAGGACCCCAGTGACTGTGACCCTGCATAAGGTATGCCCTGAGGCAGGATGGAGGGCTATGCTCCCACCTCACATGTTTCACAGAGGTACAGTATATTAGTATATACATACACACAGGAACAGTATATACACAAATGTAACACTCAGGTAAATATTGGACATGTGTATATATGGTCCTGTTTTGTATTTTTACGTATTTTATATTTATATACACACTACATAAAATATATATTATATATTTTTAATATATATATATATATATATATAAAATATATATATATATTTTATAATATACACACACATGTACTTCACACAGGGACAGTATATGCTCAAATGTAACACCCAGATAAGTATTACACATTGTATATACTGTCCCTGTGTGAAGTAAAGTACATGTGTGTGTGTATATATATATATATACATATATGTATATATATACACACACACTGTAATATACACACAGGAACAGTATATACACATGCCCAAATATTTACCTGTGTGTTACATTTTGTGTATATACTGCCCCTGTGTGTATTAAAGTCTGATGTATTAAAGTGGTCAAGCAAATAAAAAGTGAAAAAAACAAACACAAAAAAACACACATATAACCTTTTCACACAGGGACAGTATATGCTCAAATGTAACACCCAGATAAGTATTACACATGTATATACTGTCCCTGTGTGAAGTGAAGTACATGTGTGTGTATATATATATATATATATACATATATGTATATACACACACACACTGTAATATACACACAGGAACAGTATATACACATGTCCAATATTTACCTGTGTGTTACTTTTTGTGTATATACTGTTCCTGTGTGTATTAAAGTCTGATGTATTAAAGTGGTCAAGCAAATAAAAAGTGAAAAAAACAAACACAAAAAAAAAAACATAAAAACCTTTTCCTCATTACAAATGCTTTTCAATTAAAAATTGTAAAAAAAAGTACACATATTTGGATCACCATGTGCTTCAACCTGTGCTAAAGAATTGATTTTACCCCTCCATAAAGGGATGCTCACAAAGAAAAAAATTTTTTTTGTTCATGCCACTGTGCAAGAAATTGAATAAAAAAACAATCACAAAGTCCCATGAACCCCAGAACGTTACCAATGAAAAAAAAATATGGCTATTAGAATTTAATGATGCAGAACATTTTATTTTTTATTTCTGTGTAAAATTACTACAACATTAAAAAAAGTAAACCTATAAAATGGTATGAATTTGGGGATTGCTGTAAGCGTGTTTATGCCCCAAAGTAAGCGCTTTAAAAAAAAAACATACCCGGATTTTTTTTTATACTTTACCTCATAAAATTTGGAATACAAGGTGATCAAAAAAAATATATAGCCAAAATGGTGCCAGTAAAAACGTCTGCTCATCCTGCACAAAAATAAGCCTTTAAAACGGCTCTATCAACATAAAGGAAAAAAAAAGGTTTTTAGATGGAAAAAAAAAAAAAATGGAAAAACAGCTGTGTCATTTAGGATGTTAAACTACATTCACCAAATTATACCGTTTTTTTTTCAGACTATAAGAGACACTTTTGTGCCACCAAATTTCGGAAGAAAATGAGGGTGCAACCTTTTAAATTTTTAATTCAGCAGGAGGTAGGAGTGGACAGTGCTTTTAGGCCGTGGGCTGGGAGGATGGGGGGAAAGTGGTCGGAGACCATCAGTAAGGGGTCAAGAGCAGAATCTCTGCTACTGGAAGCTAGCGGCGGGGTTTAATTCACCCCTTCATGCATATGGATGTCCCTGAACATCTAAATGGCATCAAGGATGTATAAAACGGGCCACGCACTAAGCCCACTCTATGCATAGTGGACAGTGGTTGTTCCTTACACTCACCGCTAACAAAGGGCCCGTGCCCCAAATGTTTTAGGCCCCGATCCACGCCCCTGATGACTGTTTAGCTCTTAGGCTATGTATTTGCGCTTTCATACAGCCAAAATGCCGCCCACAATTGAGCTAATTCATAGCGCTCATAGAGAACTATGAATTATATCTTGTCTCCCCCGGCAATCATATTGTATGCTGGGGCAGAGAAGGGACAAAGGCACTTCTTCACGGCGCTTAGGCACCGCTGCTAATGGAACTGGATGGTGCCATCCGGGGACCAGCCCTGCTATGCTTTAGAAGTACAGCACCTACTTCTAAAACACGCAGCATATTGCAACCCAATATGCCATGTGAATATACCTTTAGGCCATGTTAACACGGCTTATTTTGGGACATATTTCAGCCTGTAATTCGCGCCGTACTGCGAGAATTACGGCTGAAATACGTCCTGGTCATTATGGTAATCCACAGTTCTCATACAGAACTATAGATTACGCCTCCTCTCCCGCTTGCACAATACGCCGAGCGGGGAGAAAGTGACATGCTACTTATTCACGGCGTATACGCGCCGTGAATAATGATGTCTATGGGGCCAGCGGCCTACCGGCTCCCCCGCCCCGCCACCGTCCACACGTCATAATTGAGAGCGAAATACGTCCCGCAATAAAGACGTGTGAACATAGCCTTAATTTTACACTGAAATATATCCATAAGATGACATGGCAACTCAGAAGCCAAAAGTGCGTACCACAAAAAAGAAAGAATAGCATAGGTAGATACTCTGTTCTATTCAACCGCATTCAGAAAAAAAAAGTATGTGTTAAACAGTTGCTATGCATGTGATTATACCAAATACGTGTACTTTTTTATTTTTCATCTTTTTGGGGCAATTGCCATATGTACTGGGGACAATGCGGTGTACGTGTTTTATTTATATGTGTGTGTGTTTTACTTTTACTTCTCACTATAAAGGATTTTACTCTGCGATCTGTTAGATCTCTGCTACAGTACATAGCAATACAGTACTGTACTAGATATCGTAGCTGTCAATCACCAATGCCCGACTCTGCCTTTCAGGCGCAGCTGGGCTTAGTGACGTCACAGACAGCACGAAAGTCATTGTTAGACTTCCGGTTGTCATAGACTCCACCAGCATCCTACAATGGCATCACGGGTGCTGATGGAAACAGGTAGCTCCCTCCCTCTGTCTTTCCCTTAGCTGCCGCAGTCGCATTTGACCATGGCATCTGAAGGGTTAATCGGTCGATGCCTCAGGATATCAGTTTTAATATCCAGCTGGTTTCCTGCAGTGATTGGGCGGGCTCTATTTTTGAGACCGCACAATCACCTTGACATAAATTTACGCCAAGTTGCATGACCCTCTTCCAGATCATTATGTTAACTTATGTCAAATGTCAGGAGGGGGTTAAATTTGGACTGGTGGGATTATTTGCCAGGGCTGCTTTTTACTCCCAGTCCGGCCCTGTATCTATCTATCTATCTACATATATATATATATATTATTTATAATATAAGCTAATTCATATATGTTGGTAGACAATTTAGATAACACATGTGCCGATTTGGGGTTAAGGGAGAAGCAAATTATGCAGATTCTCTTTGGCACCTTTTATCTTTAGTATAAACAATTCATCTTTTTGACCTTCTTGAACATCTGTGAATCATCAAACACCTGTCATCTGTCTCTTATAGCCCATATGTTTTGTTAGAAATGTAGGTGAATTTTAGCTTGGTGACTTTTTCCATTCTGCCCTATACTTTTACATTTGTTACTAATAACCATATACTGTAAATTGTGGTGAAATTGGTAGGGTGATAGATGTTGAATTATTTTAAGATAATATTTGATTTGTTTTTTTAGAGTATGTTCACATAACGTATTTGCAGGGCATACTTCAGTACGTAATTGTGCTGCAATGCACCAAAATTATGCCCCACAAATATGGTAAAATTATACAGTGGGGAAAATAATTATTTGATACACTGGCAATTTTGAAAGTTTTCCCACCTACAAAGAATGGAAAGGTCTGTAATTTTTACCGTAGATACACTTCAGTTGTGAGAGACAGTGTGAAAAAATAAATCCATAAAATCACATTGTATGATTTTTAAATAATTAATTTGCATTTTATTGCATGAAATAAGTATTTGATCACCTACCAACCTGCAAGAATTCTGGCTCTCACAGACCTGTTAATCTGTCTTTAAGGCCGTGTTCACACGGCTTATTTGTCCGCGGATTGGCGCCGTACTCCGCGCCGGATTTGCGCTGCAGTACGGCGCCAAATACGTCGGAGTAATTACGGTAATCCACTGCTCTCATAGAGAACAGTGGATTCCGTCGCTCCTCCCCGCTCGGCGAATCTGCCGCGGGGGGAGAAAGTGACATGCACATTATTTACGGCGCGGACGCGCCGTAGATAATGCATTGTCTTTGGGGCCGGCGGGCTGCTCCCCCGCCGCGCTCCCGCCCCGCCCGCGTCCCGCCCCTTATTCACGCCGGAATTGCAAGCGCAATCTGGCTCGCAAATCCGACGTGAATAAGCCGTGTGAACGGGGCCTAAGAAGCCCTCCTGCTCTGCACTCACACACTCAATAAATCACACTCCAACCTCTCTAGCACTAAAAAGCTGTCTATGGACAGACTTGTAGACCTGTACAAGGCTGGGATGGGCTACAGAACAATAGGCAAGCAGCTCGATAAGAAGGCAACAACTGTGTATCAAGAAATTTTGGCCAACAACCTCCTTCCCTCTGTAAGAGCATAGAAGATGGGTTGTGGCTGGGTCTCTGAGCATGACAATGACCTGAAACACACAGCCAGGACAACTAAGGAGTGGCTCCATAAGAAGAATTTCAAGGTCCTGGGATGGCCAAGTCAGTCTCCAGACCTGAACTTAATCAAAATCTTTGGAGGGAGCTAAAACTTAATGTAGACCAACGACAGCCCCGAAACGTCAAAGATCTGGAGAAGATCTGTATGGAAGAATGCCCCAAAATCCCTGCTGCAGTGTGTGGAAACTTCAAGAAGTACAGGAAATGTTTGACCTTTGTAATTGCAAACAAAGGTTTCTGTTGTATCAAATACTTATATCAAACAATTAAATGCAAATTCATTATTTAAAAGATTTTTTGGATTTTTTTTAGATTCTGTCTCTCACAGTTTAAGTGTACCTATGCTAAAATTACAGACCTCTCCATTCTTTGTAGATGGGAAAACCTGAAAAATCGCTAGTGTATCAAATACTTGTATGAAAAACTTATTTCCCCCACTTTAACACTCATTGAGTGCTATGATAACCGGCGTATTCCCTGTCACTTCTTTTGAGCAATTACAGGCCAGGCTACACAGAAATGATAGGAGGCCGGGCTGTAGTGTTGTTGAAAGGTACGCATCGCAATACGCCATGTGAACGTACCCTAATACTTTTTCAAAAATGTTATCTCTGAGGAGGAGGATTGTTGCAAAAGAAGTTAGGATATAATAAATGTGGGATGAGGATGAAGACATGTACAGGTCCAGTTTGTTTGTGGAATCAAGGGTCAAAGCAGGAGGTGATGATCAAAATCACAACCAGTGTGGTTAACATTTCTTTGTAATTGAAATATGACTATTGTAAATTACTGGACGTGGTTATATACCTGAGCAGATAAATCTATGGCCAAGATGTAAAAGTTCTAATGCAAACCAAGGTAAAACCAACAAGTTAAGAGGACTATAAGGCATTTGAGGTTAATCTTTGTAAAACTTTTTCTACATAATTAATGTTTCACTTCAGATAATAAACGTCACCAAAGCTTAACAAAATTATATTGATATTCTTATTTTAGCATACAGCAGGAGGAATAAGCTTCCTCTTATTAGTATTTTTCCAGTCTCTTTTCAGCTCACTCAACTTTCCTGTTCAATAAACATGGCTTTTTTCATTCTCCTAATCCTATGCTAATTACATTAGTCTATTTTTTCCTTTTTGTGTACTCTGCAGTAAACACTGCCGGATTATTATCTTACTTTATGTTCCTCTGTAAGAATACAACAATAGTTATGGTATTTTTTTTTCATAGGTGATAAAAATCAGCATATAATTGGTACACTTTCTCTCGTGTATCTAATTTAATTAGGTTTCAATTTTGAATATAATTGTAGTAAAATGTCTAAATTTGATTTTTGAAATTATTTTCAATACCTCTATCTTGAATTATGCTGTGGCAGTTGTTGGGCTGAAAGGACACCAGAATACATACATGTTGCCCTAAGTGTTTAAATTGTTTGCAATGTATATAACAACAAATCCAGACGAAGTCATAAGCTAAATCGGCATCAGAATTGTTGCCATATGACAGCTCATACTGTGAGTCTGTAATGTTAATGTTTTATGATCCTATTGAATCCCTTTTTTGCACTATAGCACTTTAAGGAGGGCATATATGAACGGGGCTGCACCAGAAGTCTGGCGTATTTTCAGCCAGGCATCAGACGCAGTCCCCGTTCGCATTGCTGAAATCCCTCTCGTATGCCGTTATCAGGCGCATTACAGAGCGCAAGCGGTACTTTGTAATGCGCCTGATGTTGGGGGGCATGCGGGAGGCGGGGTGCACTAGAACCGTACGAAGCTATAGATTTACAGCTTCGCTACGTCATTTCCAGGCGCATTATTGCTGGAACAGGTATACCACTTTCAAAGGGGTTTACCTGAGTCAGAAATTTTGTACAGGCGCTAGAATGCACCTGATTTATGACCAGCTATAGAGTGGGTTCATAAATCAGGCGCATTCTAGCCTATTATTATGGTAAATTATTATTTAAACGCCAAATTTCATACATGCCATCCTTAATTTATGCTGTTCTTTCTTTACATATACAATGTAAATAAAAATTAAGGGTGACATGTCAGAAAAGAAGCGATGCCACGCTAGTTTTAAGGTGCATTAAATCAGTGTAAACTGCGCCTGAATGAATGAACCTGTCAAAAATCTGGCGTGTGGTCTACCTTGCATAGTATATGATACGTGCAATCTATGCGCATTGCATAATTTAGGCGCGCAGCGTATTATTGCTAGCTTATTTATCAAATGTGTTGTGCCTGGTGTATAATGCACCTGGTTTTGGTATATTACAGTTTATTTATATAGAGAAAAGTGTGACAGTTTTTTGTGTGCAAAATACACCAAAACAATGGCGCATTCGTAAAGTCGCCCTAAAAGTGTAAAAAAACCTAATTACATAATAGTGCATACAACTTTCTAAAATCAGATGACTTGTCTTGATTTAATAAAAATAGTGAAAAACATTGCAGCACTTTCACAAATTCAGATGATCAGATTTGTGCTGTAATATTTTTCTCTATTTTTATTGACTCTCATGGAGTCTTTACCAAAAGATTCTGAAATGGCTGGCACCTAAATCATAGATTCTCTCATTGGATGTGCTGCTTTTTTCTTTTTAATAGTCTTGATTTAATGTATAAAACCATATTTGTGCACGAGGTTTATACAATTGTTTTTAAATGGGTAGATATTACACAGGTGCACAAACTACAGGCACTGTAAGAGAGAACAAAAAGGGAGTGGAATACTGTTTCCCAGGGAAAGTCCACTGAGCTCTGAACTTGTAACTGCACAAGTAGACAGAGAACGCAGGTCTTGAAATGAACAAAGACAATGCAGAGTTAACAAAATAATTTTTTTTAGTTTAGGGAGGGCAATTTTTTCCAATAGGCACCCTTTTG
>JAODAL010027238.1:0-55297 GCA_025379985.1 Phyllomedusa bahiana
AGAATGTCAGACTATTATTAGGCCCAAGTGGCCAAAATGAAAACTGCAGGACTTAAGAATTTTTTAAAAACACAGAAAGTGTTATGGAAAATAAAAAAAACAACCAAAAATTCCTAAAAAAATGTGTCATTTTTTGATGAAACATTCCCTTTAATGAAATCAGAGATCTCTGTTTTGCCAGATATAATAAGAGAGCAGTATTTGTAAACTATTCTGTGATTTATTAGTAGACAAGCAAACCTGTACCCTAGGGAGACTAACAAAGTAAAGTAAAAAAATATATATATATATAACTTGACAAAAAAAAAAAAAACTTTTCCCATTTTACAAATAAAAAAGAAAAACAATACAAATAAATGTAATTGCTATTGCCATCTGACCTATTAAAATAGTCAGATCTATTAAAATGTAGCCTTATTTATTCCCCATGGTGAATGGCATAAAAAAGAAAAAAAAGAAACAACTATAAAATTGCAGTAATTGTTTGTTTTCCTTTCCAAAAAAATAGGATAAACTTTGTATCCAAGGATGGAACTGATAAAAGCTACTGTTTAGTCCACATAAAATAAGCTCACACAGGTCCATAAAAAAGTTATTTATTTATTCTATTTACTTAAAGGGGATTTATCATAACTCTGTTTTGCAGACTTCAGCTGGTTCTATCTGGTTCAATTTCAAATCCAAGGGTGAGTCTCTTCTCTCAGTAGGTGTGTATCTCCTCCCAGGAGTCGTGTCTCCCCTTACTGAAGAGTTGTGACATCATCATTCTTTGTTAGCAGGAGAAGGGAGAGGATATCTGGAGATTACAGCTCTGCAGCCTCCTGCATGCTTCTCTTGTTTGCAGAGTTGTCAGCTCCAGGCTGCACAGGCTCCTTGTAACCAGAACATCTTCATTGCTGAAAGCAGTCATACATACAGCCTGAACTGATGACATAAATGTGAGAAAGGCACGCTGCCCACCCCTCTCCTTCCCGTTCTGTTATCAGGCAGAAGGTAGAGCAGACTGTATAAGGCTGTGTTATATGGGTGATGGGAACAGTCTATATAAGGCTGTTATATTGGGGGAAAGCAGTGTATAAGGTTGTGTTATATGAGGGGAGAGTGAATCTAACTGTTAGAGACTAAGTAATTGCCCAGATCCTTTACATAGAGCTGAGAGAGGAGCATAGAGAAGCTGTGTCACTTAGTTTCACTTTCAAATTTCAACAACTCAGAGGGGAGTAAGCACAGAGTGCAGGCAGCCAATCACAGCACAGGGGGGCGTTTCCCGTACAAGGGCATATCCGAACAGGCTGAATGAAATGTCACTCAGTCAATCACAGAAAAGGGGGCGTGTCCCATCCAGCTGCTGCAGAAATAGTTATAGATGCACAGATTAGCTCATATCTACTATACTAAGTGACTTAGGTAATGCAAACCAATTGCAAAAGTGCTTATTTTTAATGTCCCCATTATTTGAGATATGATCTTTATAGCGAGAAAAACCCTTTAAGAAAGGGTTTTTTTTAAGTGGTAAAAAAAATAATGAAAGCTATATAAACATATTACTGCCAGATATGAATTTTCCCACACAATAAGGTTAAAATGTTATGTACTTTGAAAAGTGAACTCCAAAAAATGAAAGGCAGAAAAAAAAAGTTACACATTTTTTATGCACTGTTCCATCCTAGAGAGATTAATTTTTGATGCTCAGTACATTAGTACCATATTAGTACATAGTATCATTAAAAAAAACAACTTGACTTGCAAAATGCAATCCGTCAGTTATGTTGCCAAATTAATAAAAAAAAAGTTATGTCTCTTGAAAGATGGGGATGAAAAAAATCAATGTTGTCACCAAAAATTGCCGCATGAAGAAAAATTTAAAACCAGTAATAATAAATCTGCCCCAACAACATAGGCACAAAACAATGCCACAGGACAGGCAAAATGTATGTCCAGATATCACAGCCCAGAACTACTTAACACAGTGATATTACAGTACAGGAAAACGCACATCAGAACATCACAGCCCAGAAGTATTGAACACAGTGCAGAAGTTATTACACTGATGTCTCAGAGCACAAACCAAACAACTCCTCATACATCAGCTACCTGGTTGATAGATATTAGTTAAGAGATCCGATCGATTTCATTTAGACCCTATGCCTAATGAGGCAGCCAAACAGTAAGTTACCTTGTGCTGACAGATGAAATAAAATGCCTGGCACTTTGCATTTTTATCTATACACTTCTGAGTATGGCAAGTAGTTCCTCACTTCCTCCAAGAAATTAACAATATTGAGGCTCTCTCATTTCCACGGCCAAAAGTGTGGGGTGAATTCTCAGATTTTGATTGGAGTCAGGGGCGTTGCTTGGGTCCCAAAACATCCGGGACCCAGGCCCTTGTGTTAAGTTTTTCTCAGGAGGGCGGGGTTCACACAGCATTTTTCACATGAACTACAGATGTATTTTTACAGAGAAAAAACTGTGGCCAGCGCGTCTCTCTGAAGCTCTCACTGATATTTATTCTCCCCAGAACAGGGAATCCTAGGTTTCAGTGACAGCTATGAGTTACCGTAATGTCGTCCCATGTGGCGTATTGAAGCGCAAATACGCGCCGAAGTACGGACCAACATTACGTGGTGTGATCATACAGCGTATTTGTGGGGCATAACTGTGCTGTAATGCGCCCAAAGTGCACCCTGCAAATACAGTAACATCATAGCAGTGACAGTGAGTGCTGTGATTAGCTGTTATTTTCCCAGCACACAGAACCCGCCCGTAAAAATAAGTGACATGCTGCTTCTCTCAGGGGGGAAAGTGAAAGTGGATGGGAGGCGGCCGGAGCGCTGCTGAAATTACAAGCTGTGCAACGCCTACTTCCAACAGCAGACGTATAGCGGTGCGCACAGGTCCGTGCCACCATGCTCTGTGTGAACATACCCTTAAGGCAGTACGCCGTGTGTTTTGGTAGTATGCGCTGTTCAGCGCATATTTACAAGCACGGGAGGGAGGGAGGGGGGGGCGGTCCATTCACCTCCACTATCAGCGCCACAAAGAAGTGACCTGTCACTTCTCTCCCCCAGTGTACAATATGTGTGTATTATACGCTGGGGGGGTGGGGGGGGGGGGGGGCAGACATAATTCATAGTTCCTTATGAGAGCTAGGAATTAGCGTAATTGTGGCGCACATGGGTGTATTGATGCGCAAATACACGCTCAAATGTGCGCCGCGATTTACACCGTGTGAACACACCCTTTGTCTGGCTGCAGCAGCTAAAAACATAGGCAACCCTGACAAATGACAGGTATAAAAAATTATATTCAAATATAATTCATCATCGGGTTGTACTTAATATGTGTAAGGCTGTGTCCACACTGCACAGGAAAACGATCGTATCTTCGGAGCTTTTTGTTTTTTAAAAGAGCCTGCGGCTCCATAGACGGCAATAGGAGCTGCAGTCTCCACAGCTCGTCTTTTCTCTGCCCGTCTTTCGGAAGCGGTGTATTATATAACATGCTTTATAATACGCCGCCGATTCTCGTTTTCTTACCGTTTTCCCATACAGTACAATTATATGGACGGCGTAAAGAAAACGAGAAGCGACCGCGGTTTTTGCACAAAGCGTGACAACAGCCACTGGGGTCCTGCATTGGAGAAAGAACGGCCGCTTTCAGGTCAATTTTTGTCCGATGCAGTGTAGACATAGTCTAAGGGGCACACTAGGCAGGATTATGTTTTAGTGATGTGAATGAGGTGATATTGTGGATATGTGTATGCATACAAATACCCCCTGTATACCATCCAAAAGTTTGCTTTGGGGCCCTGGCTCCTCTAGTTACGCCCCTGGTCTTGGGGGCATGTGGAAAGTATATTTTCCTAATGTGAAAAAAGCCTTTAATAAAACACTTTTTAGTTAAAATAAAAACACCTCTGTATAAAATGATCAGTAACTTCAATAATAGTTTATTATTACTGCTCTCAGTAAATGGGTTGTAGTTCCCCTGTATTTCCTAAGAAATTGGGCTAATATATAAAAAAAAACGCCTTATGTAAAAATGCCCCTGAGAGGTCTTTTTCTGACCATATGGAGGGGGAGGAGGTGCAACAAGTAGAATAATAATAAAAAAACATACAAAAAATATTATTAAAAAAAACATTATCAGCCAAAACTGCAACTTTTAATCCTGCGCCCAATGACCCTACAACTTTAAATCACCTATATATAAATGCCCATGACGGAAAAGTGACACAATTACGAAACGTATTTTAGCAGCATTTTTGCTGTTTAAAAATAAATAAATGTGAAAAACAGACTTTAATTATTTTCCTACTGAGACAAAATGTAGTATTACAAAGTCCAACAGAGAAGGAGCTGCTGATACTCAAACTCTCTTCTATGACTCAAGGGGGGAAAGTAACGAGTGGAGTACCAACTCTAGATAAATTTATACCCAGGACTGTATCTAGAACAAGGGGGCATCCTCTGTGTCCAGAGGAAAGAAGGTTTCTACATTAACATAGAAAGGGATTCTTTACTGTAAAAGCAGTGAGACTGTGGAATCCCTGCCAGAGGAACTTGTCATGGTAAATTCACTAACAGAATTCAAAAGGAGTCTGGATGCATTTCTATAGTGTAATAATATAACAAGTTAGGCTATGTTCACACGGCTTGATTGCGGGACGTAATTACGCCCCGCAATTACGCCGTGTGGACGGGGGCGGGGCGGGAGCGGGAGAGTGAGCGGGGGGCCGGCACTTCGCCGACCCATAGACAATCATTGCTAGCGGCGCGTATACGCCGCTAGAAAGTGACATGTCAATTATCTCCCCGCCCGGCGGCTTCGCGGGAGGGAGAGGAGACGTAATCCATAGTTCTCTATGAGAACTGTGAATTACCGTAATGAATGGGCCGTTTTCGGCCCGTAATTGGCGCACTTCGCCGCGTAATTACGGACCGAAATACGGCCCATTTTAAGCCGTGTGAACATGGCCTTATAGTGACCAGGATTCTGGAGAAGGGGCGTTGATTCATTGATTTATTCCAACTGCCAGATTGAAGTTGATTGACTTTCTCTGGATCAACACTGTAGGACAATAAGCTAGACTGGATGGACATCTGTCTTTATTCAACCTTACAAGCTATGTAACAAATAACAGACAGGTCAGGAAATGTCACAGAACTTCTTTAATTTAGGTTTGTCATGGATTCAAATAATTTTGCACAATTTTTACCATCTAAACATATCAAAAGGACCAGAGATGGGGCATTGATCCAGGGATTTATTCGGAAGGAATTTTTTCCCTAAAATAAGGACAATTGGGTTCTACCTCATGTGGGTTTTAGCTTTCATCTTGATCAACACTTTAGCACAATAGGCTGAACTGGATGGACGTCTGTCTTTTTATGGCCTTACAAACTATGTAACTCTATAATGTCTTGGGGACATATGAAAAGTGGATTTTCCTAATGTGAAAAAGCCTTTATTAAAACACTTTTTAGTTATAATAAAAACACTTCTGTATAAAATGATCAGTAACTTCCATAATAGTTCTATGCTAAGATACATAGGAGAAAAGGCAGTGGTTTGTACTCTGCACACCCTTCTAGGTAAATGTCAGTCAGATATCCTTGTGTTATTTTTGTGCAATGAATGGCTTTAATACTCTATACACATAGTAAAATGCTATCATTGACTTCCAGTTAATGCTTCCACTTAAGTAAGATAAACAGCATTAAAACACTCTAAAATAGAGACCTGCTGTTATCTGAAGAGGGTTAACTGGAGTTACAAGTGCTTCCCATTTCAATGACCCTTGTTAACCCATATATCATAGGATATTGAATCTTGTTAAAAATGTTATTAAAATACAATGTAAATAAAAATGCTGCGGCCCATTGTGATTAATGGGGTTGTGAAGGTATTGCTTTTGTGACATAAATCAGTGTTAACAGCTTCCTCAATTATATGTATATAGATGCAGACATGTCATCTCTGTCCTTTATGTGCAGAAAACATGATGCATATATTTAAGTTGTCTCCCCGTCATAGAGACCTCTTTACAGGAACTCTTTGGCCTCGTTCACACGGCTTATTTGTCCGTGGATTGGCGCCGTACTCCGCGCCGGATTTGCGCTGCAGTACGGCGCCAATCCGTCGGAGTAATTATGGTAATCCACTGCTCTCATAGAGAACAGTGGATTCCGTCGCCTTTCCCCCCCGCTCGGCGAATCCGCCCCGGGGGGGAGAAAGTGACATGCCATTATTTACGGCGCAGACGCGCCGTAGATAATGACAGTCTATGGGGCCGGGGAGCGGCGCCCCCGCCGCGCTCCGGCCCCGCCCCGCCCCCTTTTTCACGCCGGATTTGGGGAGCGCAAACCGGCCACAAATCCGCCGTGAATAAGCCATGTGAACACGGCCTTTACATGAAAAGGTTGATTATAGTAAACAAAAGACAAACTTGGCTCCAGCTTTTTCATCGATGTGGTTTGGACACCCCTTTTTAGAATGTGGGTCCTTTTGATATGTTTAGATGGTAAAAATTGTGGAAAAATATTTGAATCCATGACAAACCTAAATTAAAGAAGCTCTGTGACATTTCCTGACCTGTCTGCTACTTTTTACATAGCTTGTAAGGTTGAATAAAGACAGATGTCCATCCAGTCTAGCTTATTGTCCTACAGTGTTGATCTAGAGAAAGTCAATCAACTTCAAACTGGCAACTGGAATGAATAAACCAATGGATCAAAACCCCTCTCCAGAATCCTGGGGCACTTAAAAACTTGTTTATATTACCCTCTGAAATGATCCTAGCCCCTTTTTGAATTTGGCAGTAAATTATCATGACAATTTCCCTGGCAGGGATTTTCCCACAGTCTCATGCCCTGTAAAGAATCCCTTTCTTTCTTACATAATACTGAATTTTCAGTGGATTATAAATATTGAATCTGCTGTACATCAGAGGAAAAAGTAGTGCTGTGTATATATAGCCTTTCTTGGTATAGAATGGGGGAATGTTAAAAAAGGAGTATAATCGTAAAATTATACTTCATGGACTTCGTAGTCTGATTTCATGGAGATGCATAGATCTGCCTAAGAGCTGTGGGTAGTTAGATTATGTTCAGACGGTGTGTTGGATCCATTTTTTGTTCCTTTTTTGATGCGTGTTTGGATCTGTGTTAACATACATTTTTAGATGCGTGTTTGGATCTGTGTTTCGAACCCTAAACAGACACCCTAATTAAAAATAGGGGGGTGTTCCTGCTGCATCCAACACGATCCAAACATGGATCTGAAGTTTGGGTACTTTTGGATCTGTTTTGCGCGTTTTTGGATGTGATTTTAGATCCAAAAAAGACCAAAATGCCCTGTGAAAAATCCCTTTCAAACATTTTAAACAATATGGCCCCCGCCTTTATCCCCAGTGCTTTGGGGTGCTGCCTTTTCCTTTGTATTGGATTTTATTTTATAAAATTTCTTCATTTTTTTTTCAAAATTCTGGGGGGAAAAAATTTAAAAAAAGGGTTTTAAAGGTGATCGTAGGCCCCCTTTTTGTTTCCCTCAAAATTTCTATTTTGCTCAAAAAGCCCCTTTTAGGGCATTTTGGGGGATTTAAAAAAGGGGTTTCGGCTAAACCAGAGGAAAAGATTGCCTCCATAACAGCAGCAATGGGGTGAAAATTTATGGGAATTTTCGAAAAATGCGAGGGGATGCTCTGCAGAAAGGGATTTCACAGTTTACATTTTTTCTTTTTTTTGATTCGTAATTAAAATTTTCCCTTCATTTGGGACGAATTTAAAAAATTTTTTTATGTTGATTGAGTTTAGTGGAAAAAACAGTAAAGGCCAAAAAAATGTTAATTTTAAAAGAGCCCAAAGAATTTAAAAAAGGGGTTTTGGTTAATGAGAGTAAATTTTTCTCCTCCATATTACTTTTGATACATTTATTATTTTCTGTCATTTACCCTTTTCTGCAAACCCGAAAAAATTTTGTCTTATAGTCATCTCGCAAATTCATTATTTTTAAACCTAAGTCCTTGTGTATGCTGGCTGTGCGGGTCTAAATGTAAGTGATTAACAATATTACCACTGATTCACAAAATGATGAATATCTAGAACAGAGTATTGCAGTAATAGCAGGCCAGGCTGCCACACATGGGTACAATTTGTTCACACAGGGGATTGCCACAAGTGTTGCTCGAATTTGTCCATATTAGTTTCAATACCAGTTCAGCCAAACTTATAAAATAAAAAAAAGAAAAAAAAAGAAAACAGCCCCAATCCTGACCAACACCCCATACTTAAATTAGGGTTAGTTTTAGGCCCCTGTTCAAAACGGCTTAAAATGGGGCCTTTTCGGTCCGCAATTTCGCGCGAAGTGCGCAAATTTCGGGATTTAAAACCCGGCCCCCCGTCTTACGGTAAACCACAGTTCTCATAGGGGAAAATTTGGATTCGTTTTCCTTTTCCCTGCTCGGGGGAATCCGCCCCTTTGGGGGGGGGAAAAAAGACATGTGAATTTTCCAGGAAGCGTTTACGCGCCGCTGGTAATGCAAGTTATGGGCCGGGAAGTGCCGGGCCCCCCGGTCACTGCCCGGGGTCCCCCCCCCCGTCAAAAACGGGGTAAATTTCGAGGGTTTTTCGTCCCGCAGTTAAGCCGTGTGAACATAGCCTTAAGGTTTGAATGGGTTAACTTATTTAATTGGTGCTTCTTATCCAGTGGTGCTGTTACTGCAACGTCACTTCCAGCCCAACACAACATTACAGTTACCTATGAGTTGTCCCAAAACAGATCTTACCCAAATAAAACTTAACTTTTAATATATTTCCAACATAAAAGATTGTACAAAAGAACCTAAATGTTGAAAGGAACTGGCTTTTATCTTATATCACACATGTAGAGTGAAGGTCCAATGGGCATATATACACCGCCGATGCTGTCCCTACCGGCCACTTACCCTACTGAGCCTCTAGCGGAGTGACCGCCTCAATAAGGACGACCCCGCAGTGCTTGAAGACCGTGTCCGATTTTTCCTAGATAAAACCTTTTCAATAAACAGGTGTAGTTAAAAGCATTCATTTTGTTGTTTTTTTTACCTACAAGTAGGGTTGACCCGAATGTAAGCACTTGTATTTGGGTCGAATTAACCCTTCACCCAAATGAAAAGTGCAAAACTTAGGGCCACATGTATGAAAACTGTCTGGGTCTAAAATTCACTTTATTTCCCATAGCAACCAATCAGAGTGCCTCTCTCATTTTTCCAGCGCACTATATGAAATGATAGGCGAACTCTGATTGGTTGCTATGGGCAACAAAGTGAATTTTAGACCGTTTTAGACAGTTTTCATACATGTGGCCCTTACTGTCACATCAGATCTCAGGTTTTGAACCAGAAAGTGATAGTTAACAGTAAATATCATAATAGCCTTGGTGAACCCTGAGGTGACAAAATGGGATGACCTCTGAACCATGTGAGAGTATATTAGGGAACTAGTTATATAACAGTTCTGAAATAAATAGGGTCTCAAAAGAAAATGACAGCAGTTTTGTAGATGGAGCTCCATCTTTAAACATAATCTTGGGTGGAGGGGGATCTGATAGCCATGTCAGTAACATATCTGCCATCTTAAATGGCTCCATCTTGGATTCAACTTCAGTTTTTCAAATGGGAAGGCAGGCATGTGACATGTTAAACCGGTGTCGAATTTCAACAGAAAAACAATGGTGTGCTTCATGTAAACATGTGAAAACAGTGATTGTTCTTCTGTACAGGTGATATGAATGATGGCTTTATCCAATGGAGAAACTGCTGAGATCATCCTCATTTCTAGTGGATGAAGCAAATGTATCAGCATTGAAGATTTCAATCACCTGAACAGGCCTTTTATTACCCACAGTGCAACTGGCAAACTTCTTAGCAAATACTGAGAAACAGGTTCTGACTCCAATAAAATGAAAGCTGGATGACCAAAAACCAGCTACAGATGTAGCAACAGAAACTACAGTTTTGTCCTCATTCAGCCCGCAACATAACTTTTGTCGCCTGCCTCAGGAATGCTGTTAGTCGTACCTCAGTTCAGTGAATTACCTGTAGACGGCACCCTTACAAAATGCGGTAACAGTTGACTGAAGAAGACCCAGACCATAGGAGAAGGTTCGAGAATGGATGACACAACAACATCAGATAAACCTATTAGGTGCTGATCAGTAATGAAGAAAATTTCTTCACAAATGTTGAGGCCAACAAACATAAGGATTGATGAAAACCTTCACTGGACCCATCCATGTAAGACAGTGATCTCACCTAAAGTCATGATATAATGTGATCTATAGGGGACCTTAATTGTTGGAACATTAATAGCAGAGCATTACAAAAGGTTTCTAGATGAAGACCTATTTCCTTCATTGTTCTCAGAGGATTGTGTTGGACATTTAACAGACCCAGCGCCGTTTCTGCACTGGAGGTTTCGAATGGAACATCCAACTCAAATATAAACCAGGCTACATATATAATCTGATAGACTATAGAAAGCAATATTATTTTCCTCCTTATCTGTTTCTTTCTTTGTAGCTGCATTGATTACATAAATGGCATGGTCATCCCTTGCTGGTATATTCATTGCTTCATATTAATTACTTTATACTATACTTTATGCTAGTTTCCTCCTGTGTAGCTGCATTGGTTATCTAAATGGCATAGTCATCCCTTGCTGGTATATTCATTGCTTTATACTATACTTTATACTCGTTTCCTTCTGTGTAGCTGCACTGGTTTCATAAATAGTATGTTCATGCCTCGCTCGTATATTCATTGCTTTATATTAATTGCTTTATACTATATTCTATACTCGTTTCCTCCTGTGTAGCTGCATTAGTTACATAAATGGCATGTCCATCCCTCGCTGGTATATTCATTGCCTTATATTCATTGCTATACAATACAGTCTATACTAGTTTCCTCCTGTATAGCTGCATTGGTTACATTAATGGCATGTCCATTCCTTGCTGGTATATTCAGTTCTTTATATTCATTGCTTTATATTATACTCTATAATAGTTTATTCCTGTGTAGCCATATCGGTTACATAAATGTTATGTTCATGTCTCGCTGGTATATTCATTGCTTTATATTCATTGCTTTATACTATACTCTATACTCGTTTCCTCCTGTGTAGCTGCATTGGTTACATAAATGGCATGTTCATGTCTCGCTGGTATATTCTTGCTTTATACTATACTCTACTAGATTATTCCTGTGTGACTTCATTGGTTACATAAATGGCATGTCCATCCTTTGCTGGTATATTCATTGCTTTATATTATATACTAGTTTTTTTCCTGTGTAGCTGTATTGGTTACATAAATGGTATGTCCATCCCTCGCTGGTATATTCATTGCTTTATACTATACTTTGTACTTGTTTCCTCCTATGTAGCTGCATTGGTTACATAAATGGTATGTTCATGCTTTGCTGGTATATTCATTGCTTTATACTATAGTCTATACTCGTTTCTTCCTGTGTAGCTGCATTGGTTACATACATTTTATGTCCATCCCTCACTGTTATATTTATTGCTTTATACTTATTATTCTGAAACAGTATGACACCACACATGTATGTCTATGTAATCACACCTGAACACACAGGCATAGACTGTCATGAGTATGTACACAAGCCATTCACACATAAAAAGTACCCTTAAAATAGCTTTGCATTCTTTCTTTAGGGCCTCACTGACCCTGCTTTCACTCTTGAAAAGGCAACATCTTTCAGCACCTATACACCCAACTATGACCAGAGCTGCTGCTGATAAACTGCTGACAGATACTAGACTGACTATCAGACAGATTAGGACTGTGTTAACTTTGCCCCATCCATGCGCCATTAAGGCTGTGCTTGCATGTACTGGCTCAAAAGAGTGCTAGAGTTACCTGACATTCTATTGTAGGGGACAGAATATTCTACAGATATCCAGGACACATGCTCTCTCCTAGGAGATTTTGTAGCAGGGTGAAGGAATCAGGCAATACCTTTTAGAGGCATAGAAGTATATTTGTAAGTTTTAAAGAGTACTACTCTCTGTTACATCATGTCTGACAAAGAGAGCTAGTACTCTCCAAAGTTTACAATCAAAAATACTCAGCCTCTAAAAGGTATTGTCCTATTTCTTCACCCTGCTACTTCTTTCTGTGGCTAACACAATACAACATAATACTTCATAGAGTTTTGGTGGTATTTTTGTATCATAAACTCCAAGGAGATGCGCACAGTAAAAAAGACTTTTTTCATAGAGCACATTTTTTGTACAGTTTTATTAGTTAAAAACAGGACTTAATACAAACGAGAAGTATGTCTTTCTTTCAGTGTGTGTTCACACTGTGCAGAATGGAGCGGGAAAGAGATACACCACTGCTGATCCCTAGCACATGCATTTTAGCCAACAGTCCCGATTTCAGTAGGACAATCTTATTTTTTACCCAAATGTGCAACGTTTCAGTTTGTGTTAGAGCTGAAATATTGCGCATTTGGGTGAAATAAAAACGCTTTTTAGAAGTGCTTCCTGGATCTATTTTTGACATTGAAGAACCTATGGACTGAGGTTTGAGGACGTGCGCCCATATTTTGTCTTCCAGAGCTGCTGATCATTTTTTACTAATACCAAAACTGGGTGTTTTAGAAGCAGTAGCCATTATTATGAGTGTATTCAGTTTTTCCATGCAGTTTTGCCAACAAGTGGTAATTTTGTGGTTTTTGAATACATCATTCTGGGTCATCTGGGCACATCTTTATACGTTGCTTCTCTGGAGGAGCCATTCCTAGCTGTGGCTTGACTGCTTCATTAAGTTAAATATTTTTAGCATACTGCTGTTATTGAGACCTCCATATTTTCAGGGAGAGAGGGTCCCAGCTACATTCTGTTCTGATTACTATATTGATCGTTTGCACGGGGCAGTGGCTAGCCTCTATTTTGGTTGTGCACTCCGCCCATCCACACAGACTATTTTAAATCAGAGCAGAATGTAGCTGGGGCCTTCTCTTCATGAAAATACGGAGGTCTGAACAGACACCTTGTCGCTGGTGGATGGGCTCTTACAGTTTTAATCAAAAATGTAAGCTAAGAACCTCAAATTTTCATGTTTCCTAACGTAGCCGTAATGCATTTTGAAAAAATTCCCATATTTACTTTGACATTTATAGAGTGCTGGTGATATTGTGTTGTGTTTGCATTACTATGCTGCCACGCCAGTGTGCACCTACACTAATTTCTTTAAAATTGCTTTGGATGTGCTGACCAATTTTTGCTTTTTGGTGTGTTTGCATCGGGGAGTGACAGCCCCCATTTTGGTTGTGCACTCCGCCCATCCACACAGATTATTTTTAATTAGAGCAGAATGTAGCTGGGACCTTTTCTCCCTGAAAATATGGATGTTTGAACAGAAACCGAGTGAGGTTAAATGTCAGAGTATGTTCCCATCTTTAGTAACGTCACCTTGTTGCTGTTGGATGGGCTCTTACAATTGTAATCAAAAATTTATATTAAGAACCTTAAATTTTCATGTATCAAAGTAGCAGAAATGCATTTTGAAAAAAATTCTTATATTCCCTTTGACGGTTTTTTTTGGCACCAGCGTGCACCCACACTAATTTCTTTAAAATTGTTTTGGATGTGCTGACCAATTTTGTTTTTTTGGTTGTTCTGTTCACATAGGGTATGTTCAAACAGCATAGTTGCGAGGCATATTTCGGCAGGTAATTGCGCTGTAATATGCCTGAAATATGCCCTGCAATTGCGGTAATTCATAGCTCATTACGCTTTTGTAATTCATAGCGTATTGAATGCCAGGTGAAAGAAGTTACGTGTCACTTCTTCCCGGCGTTTACGCGCCGGGGATTATAGAAGTGAATGGGGCCACACCCCGCACTTTAGAAGTATGTGTTGGCCAGCGTGTACATCAAAAACACCTGGCGTGTTGCGGCGCGTACTATAGAAACCACATTACGCCATCTGAACATACCCTAAGGCCGTGTTCACACAGCTTATTCAAGACGGAATTGCGAGCCGGAGGGGCCTCCAATTCCGGCTTGAATAAGGGGAGGGGCGGGCCGCCGGCCCCCATATATTTGATTATCCAAGCGCATATTGGGCCCCGGGAAAATTTGCATGTCATTTTTCCCCCCCGGCGGATTGCCGGCGGGTAGGGCGACGGAATCCATGTTCTCTATGAAAAACAATGGTTACCATAATTACTGGGGAGGATTGGGCCATACGCACGAAAATCCGGCACCAGTACGGGCCAAAACCCTTAAAGGTTTTTGGGTGGAATTTAGCTTAAAAATCGGGTTCCAAATTCAGTTTAAAAAAAATTGCCTGAAAAGAGGGTTTTTAAAGTGTATTTTTTAGGTTTTTTAAAGGTTTTTTGAAAAATCTTATCCTATTTTTTCCTTTTTCTGGGTCAAATTGCGTAAAAAAAATGGCTCGAATTGCGCTTGTGAATAGCTTATGTGAAAAAAAGGGTTTTATTTATGTCAATGAAAGAAGATTTGAAGCTGTCGAGGCTAAATTTGGGCTGTTTTTAGCTCGTAAAAGCCCCAAAAAAAGGTGTGTAAAAAACCCCCTTACGCCCTGGCGAACAGTCTCACCTTGCAGCGGTAATTTTGGTTGCAGTGGAAACTTTCCCATTTTGCTGGACCCTTAATTTGGCAGATTGCCCAGAAGGGCAGACAGCGGAGCCTAGAAAAAGAGGTCAGAGGGAGAGGTGAGTATAAGCTTTTTAATCTTATAACAGTTGCTGAAAATGCTTTATTAAAATGAAGTGGACAACCCTTTTATATAATATAAAAATCAAAGTTGCACCAAACTGCTGTATGTGAACCTGACAATGGCAGTTTTTGTATACAGTACCACAGTTGGTTAGTTAGAAGTGGTTGTAATAAAAAGATCCTATCATTAATCCCCAAACCCAAGGTAGAAGACCCACAAGCTAAAAATTTACAATGAAAAAAACCCAGGGAAAAAGTTAAAAATCATTAAGGTTTAAATTTAAAAGGTGTTTTTTTGTGGGATTGTAATACAGCCCCCCATAGATGCTAAGGTTATCACTAGTGCATCTCAAAATTTAGATATCGTTAAAAATTTAAACTTTGTCCTTATTAGTCAAAAAGGGAGTCCCCACGGCAGGGTTTCGGACGGTTTTTCAGAGGTTTGGGGTTTTTTTCAAACCGTCTGAAAAAGGGGCCCCAAATAACACTTGGGCTGCTATAAAAAACCCGGTTCAGAATCCCCATGAAAGGTTTTCTGCCTGTCAGAGCCGAAAAACTTTGTGCGTTCTTTCTTCGTGCGGTTTTCGTACAGTTTATGAACATCGCATTGTGAAGGGGAAGGGCTTACCGCGGAGAAAAGCCGTCCCCCAGCGGCTTTGGGGACGGCACTAAAACAGGACAAAAAAGGTCGGATAACCCACGGTTTTTTGTCCTCTGCCATGGGGATGGCCCTAAAGAAAAATGCATGTATTTAAAATAGGGTTTCTTTTTTGCTTGAATTTTCGGAAAATAAAATTAACTGGATTGGAGCTTCACTTAAATTATCAACATAAATTAACTTTTCAATGATATTCTAATTTTTTTAGATGCACTTTCATGCATGGGCACACACAAGTTTTTTTTTTATGAAGGAACACATGCCGTATTACAACACACATGGCATTTAGTGGAATATATGGTGACACACTGAGTTCATATGACTCACTATTGCGGACCCATGCCACCATATGAGATGTAATGTTATATTTACACATAGATGCTAGCATCGATTCTGGGTTGGATATGTTCTATAAGAAGCAGAACAGATTTCTTCTATTTCCAGAAGCCGACAATTGACTTTTTGGCAATAATGACAGTTTTTTCACATTTTAATTTCCAAAAATCCAATTCCCGACATTCAGTTATGTCAACATTTATTGAGGAAGATAAAGAAAATACTTGAAACAGTTCTGAAAATCTGTGTCTTTGCAAGTGTTTCTACACGGGGTATATGTAGAGCTCTGAGTGGTGCAGTAATTCTCCCGTGTTCCGCATTCTGGTTATCTGGCTCATTTTCCTATGCCCTCTGCTTGCCCTTTATTAATAATAACCTAATGAGGTGACCCGAACAATAGAATCACGTTATCACTGGTGTTGAGACATCAAGATAAACAACATCTCCTTCCTTCAGAATCCCCAGTGTAAACGAAATCTTACCAAAACTATTTTAAATACTTGCATTTGTCAGATTCTAAAAAGCTTCCGTCACCATAAGTTCTAAAAACCATTCGTGCTGTGCCACTGCACTCCTAAATGAGGCAACAAGCTCCCCGTCATTGAATGAATCAGAGCTGTTATGCAGAAATTCTGATTACTACTCGTTTTACAAGGATTAGTGTAGTGCTTCAGATTCAGCTCAATGTCAAAATGAATCTAAGAAACCCAGTTTGGGTCGGCACAAATTAAATTTTGGTGAAAATCAACAAAACCTGATCCTACGTTAGGGGTTGTGAAGTGGCGCTTTTTGGGGTTAGGGGCGTGCGTGGGTTTCTGGTCTACCGTTTGGTAATTTGGAGGGTAGTGCAACGGCGCAGGAAATTAACCACAGAGACTCCACCGCTTCAGAGCGTGGTAGTTAAACAGATACAAAATCAGAGCTCTTCAAAGGCTTCACATCATGTAAGGACAATAAAATAATGTTTTCACCACTTCCAAATTCCATGATTGGGGCATTTAAAACTTACACCGGGTTTTTTTAAAGGCCTTGCAAGGTACGATAGCAGAGTTTAGCTTTACCATGATACCAAAGTTTTCTGTTTTATGCTTTTGTTTGCTTCTCGTAGACCGTAAAACTGATACAGCCTTTTCCCCTTTTACTTAAGCCCCGGGGTATCCCAAAAGTATCCTTTGCCTAGCTGTCATTTCGGGCCTTTAACACAGTTAGAAGGGTTCCTCAGCCTTTACACATCCATGTGCATAGGCCGGGTTGTGTTTCCCACCCAGAAGACTTGTTTTTTGTCCCCACTTTTTATTCTGGGGGACAGTCTCTCTCACTGTGCTAACTTCTATGTCTTTGGTCCCTTCCAATCTCCAAGCAAAGTCTCCCTCTCTCTCCCTCTGTCCTTTGTCTTCTCTCTCTTCCTTCTGGTAACCCAGGTTTTTCTCTCTATCTCTTTGGAATCTCTCTCTCCTTCTCTCTTTGTCCATCTCAGCTTGTGCCAATTCTGTGAGTTGCACTATACCCAGTGTAAGGGGCAGCCTGTGCTTGATCCACAGCCAGCTTGTGGTTAAGTGATCTCCTCTGCTGGGATTACAACCCAGACTTGATACTAACCAATGCAACGCTAACTGCTTCTACTCAGAACTGAACTGGTAGCAGGTGGCAGATCCCCTTTTAACTGTATAGCCTGCCGCTTCTCCCTACTCCAAACACTAATTGACTGAAGGCCCACCATGGTTTCCCCACTCTACCGCTTAAAGCACTATGGTCCTAACTATGGTGCTGTCACCTTTAAACCTTTGTTTATCCCAATATATACAAAAAACTGTAGTACACTTACAAATATTTCAACCTTTAGTAATTTGGGATCCCCCGTTCTACAGGGTTAAAATTTCTGGGACATAAAAAAGGGAATTTTTACTGTTATGGCGAATGGGACATCGGCTATTGCAGCAGAAGTGGAGCCACACCAAGAGTGCTACACCAGGTTAGAAGCGCCATGAAACGAAGTACAACCATGTAAAAAACTCAAATACTGACCCCAAATTAGGGTTAGGGATATGCTTAGGGATAGAGTTAGGGTTAGTGTTAAACATAGAGGAAAAATTTGTCTCATTAACATGTTTGATCAAACCAGTGTTGAACTAAACAGGGACCTATTCGAGCAACACTGCTAATATGGGTTTGGGATGTCTCAAACCTAAATTGTTTCTCTAACCTTATTACTAACCCTAATTCCATCCCTTACAAATAGATATGAAAAGAGAAAATAGAAAGCAAGCGCTCCCTGGTGTAGTACATCTTTTTGTTTCCTTTTTAAAGTAATAAAGAACAGATTGTACTCGCAATATGCTCACCTATTTTAGTTGTGCATCTGGTCGACACAACTCACCCCTGGTTTATGATCGCCAGTTTAGCTTTAGACCGCTGCTGATTCTGCATGCCCTACACTCCACACTCCACATGGAGAGGATCAATATATCAAAGACAAAAAGGTTGTTGGATCACCTCAGGTTCTCCAATGATCTAATCGGGCACTGTTCAACAAGATCAGCGTGTTCTGGAGTTAAAGCGCCGGTTTCATTCCATAGATAAAACTAATATTTTTTATTTAGAACAACGCGTTTCGTGATACAGACACTTCATCAGGTTCTAAATAATTAGGATGAACCTGACAAAGTGTATCACGAAACGTGTTATTCTGTTCTAAATAAAAAATATTCGTTTTATCCATGGAATGAGACCTGCACTTTTACTCCGGAACACGCTGATCTTGTCAAACAGTGCCGATTAGATCATTGGAGAACCTGAGGTGATCCAACAACCATCCCTTACACATAGCAGATTTGTTGCAGAAATTTTTGTGACTGACCCATTCATCTGAATGGTGCTTTTAGAATCCCAGGGATAATTGCAGAGGCAACCCAGGTCAGATGTACTGAATAGATTTTTCATTTGCAGACAGTTCTGCAATAAACCTAGAATGTGTGAACAAAATCCTGGAGAAGATGTAAGAAAATATCCTTACATTACTTTTACAGTGTATTTTTAGTTTTGTTTAGCATATTTTGCATATCAAATGCTAACCAATAAAGATTGTAGATGTGTTTAGATCATAACAATCTGTCCTGAATGCAGCAGCCACGCTCATCTTTCTTTCCAGCCGCTATACTGATGCCTCTACCCTGTGTCAGTCACTGCACTGTTTTCCCATTCAGTACAGGATATAATATAAACTCATCACTCTCATTCATAAAGCTCTCCACAGCACTGCATCCCCCTACATCTCCTTCATCTCTTTCTACCACCCTACCCGCTTTCTACACTCTGCTGTGGACATCAAACTACAGACCACAATCATCCGAACCTCCCATGCCCGTCCTCAAGATTTCACACGTGCTTCACCAATTCTCTGGAACATCCTACCACGTACCATGAGACATAATCCTAACCTTCATAATACTTATAATAACGATCTTCTTAGGCAGGCGTACCAAGATCCCTAATTGCTAACCCCCACCTTCTATCACACACTTCTGTCCCTCCCTACATTAGGGCACCCACAGGCACTTATCTGTATATAGATGTACTGTCATGTTGGCAGGTTCATCCAATTTTTATGTAAACCACCCCATGTTTATGAAACAAGGCTGGACCATTGTAAACTTAGCACTTCTCACCCCTCATCTCCCCCAGGGACCCTTATAGATTGTAAGCTCCTGCGAGCAGGGCCCTCACACCTTGTGTCTCATCTGTAAGTAGCTTTTATTGTGTAATGTCTGTCTTTTGTCTGTAATTATACCCTCTACATTGTAAAGTGCTGCGGAACTTGTTGGCGCTATATAAATAAAGATTATTTTTATTATAACATGCTTAGAGAAACACAGAAAGGCCAGTTTCACTGAAGCATACTATGGGCGCATTTTCATGTCCATATTATTATTAAGTGTCCTGGCATAATAATAAGCTGACAAAATCACTAAAATATGCCTATGTATTCACACTTAACAGATTGGTTAAAGGGGTTTTGCCACAATCTAATTTCATACCTCCTGCATCCAGCTCTTCAGCTCTGTGTGCTCAGAAGGTGGCTTGTGTGATTTGTTTGAATTGCATATCATGTGACCCAGCAGGATGACATCACCAGGCCTTTCCTCTGTTTAGTCAAAGAAAGGTATGTGTAGAACTCTAAGTAGCTACACTGTAGCTCAGAGGTAACATTTTTGCCTCCAGGAGCAAGGGTCCTCGGTTCAAATCCCTGCAGGAACCAAACCTGTGGAGGTTATTTCTCTTTACCAAGGCAGATACATGATTGAGGTTTCTTTTTTTTTTATTTATTTGCACTGTTTGATTAATTACTAAGAAGTACAGAGGACAGGAGTAGAATGACAGCATCTGGGCTTTGAACACTCAGTAGCTGCCTGAGAGGATAGGTGATGTCTGAGCATGTGCGACCAGGACTGAGGAGCTCACAGCCCTGGTCGTATCCCCTGGAGACGAGCTGTAAACAATGGATCACTAAAGGAGCAGCTAAGACAAAAACGGTGCAGAATTTTTAATAATGATGAATGGTGAAAATGTTTATTATTGAATTTATAAACTTCCCACATCAATTTTACTTTGTAGCAAAACCCCTTTAACTTAAAATAAGGTCCGATTATTGGAATGTTTATATTTTAGTGACAATCACATGGATTTCTTCAAGCCACATTCAGATGAATGGGACAGTGGTGTAAATGTTGGCAATAAATCTTCTGTTTGTGAATATAACCTTACAATGACAAACTAGAGCATGATGGGGAGAGTTATGAAATAGGACAAAATGGAACAGTTGCCCAATGAAAGTAATCTGATATTTTTTTAAATGACCTCTGGAAAATCAAATCTGATTTGTTAGGGTGTGTTCACACATTGTATTTGTGGGGCGTTCTTCGGGGCATAATTGCGCTGCAATGCATCCAAAGTACGTCCCGCAAATATGGTAAAATTATAGCTGAGTGCTATGATTTCCTGGCGTATTCTCCGACACACAGTACACGCCCATAAAAAGTTCATTTGGGTGAATAAATGTTAGGGAAAGGGAAAGTATAGGAGGCGGACCATAGCGCTGTTGAAAATATGCGCTGGTCAGCGCATACTTTCAACAGAAGGTGTATAGCGGTGCGCACAGGTATGTGCCTCTATACACCATGTGAATTCCCCCTTATTGTGGACAACTGTTCTACTTTTTATTTCCAGGAGTTTTGATAACACTGCTCCAATGTGTATCCTCTAATTGCAAGCTTCCATCTTGTAACATTGCATTCAGACGCTATCGGTGAATCCAGACAGATTATTCCTGAAGCATCATGGTAGTTAAATAGTTGGTATTTGGGATTTTTATGATAACAGACCTCATAACATAGGATCAAACCTTTATCATTTCTAGCTGATCACTAGTATTTGGCCATTTGCCAATTCCACAAGGCAATCAGAGTTTTCCGTCTTCAAACATCACAATCTTTATGCTACTATTGAGGATTAGGATCTGAGATCATAATAACAAAGGAGGGATGGTTTGTGGGTAGAAGGGATTACCTTAATGGTTTATTTACTTAAGTAACCACCTGTCTCACTCTTTCATTTTTTACTCACCTGAAAAAATAGCAAACAGTTGCCTCTGCCTTTCTGATTTGCTTCTTAGATATTAGAAACTGAAGTACTATTAGAACTATTGATAGAAGGTATACATTGCTTGTGGATTTAACTGGGCTCCAGGATCACAGTATAAGCCTATCAGGCATAGAGACAGAGGCTGTATTAGGGTACAAACGGGTCCTTACGTATGATTATTGCAGAAACAAATGTGTAGCAATAACAGGCACAGCAACAGCGCTGAACAAAACAAAGCTCCTGCTCATCTGAGCGCTTACTATTTACAGGCGTAGTTCCCTCACTAACACCTCTGTAGCAACGTGGCGTTTGTGTAGCAGACACTGGCCTCCTCCAGCATAAAGATCTCCAGCCAAATGTCCAGACTGGAGTTGCAGGCACCCCTAGTCAGCTGACCTTAAATAGGCCAGGTAAATCCTGGCGTGGAACATGGGGAGTAAGCACCCACCCAACTCTTCGCTTACTCCCAATGAAAAGCCGTCCCGGAATGGCTGAAAGCTATATACTAAACATTACACTAGATGTGTGTCAACAGCCTGAATCTGAGCTCCTCCAGGTATATGACATCATTGCAGACCTTTCCAGCTGCTGCCTTACTATATAACCAGAGCACCTGTATTGTTGTAAACAGTTATATATACAGCCTGAAATGATGAAACAAATGTGAGAAATGCACTCTGCTCCTCCTCTACCTCCTGTCTGATAACATAGGGGGTTCAGAGTGCATTTCTCACATTTGTGTATAAGAAATTATAGTGTATAAGGCTGTGCTATATGGGGGTGTCATGTCAAGGGAGATACAGTGAGCCCTAACTGCAACCCAACCCTCTGTCCCTGCCTACTTGATGAGTTGCCCTAGGTGGCAGCCACCAACTGAGCAACAATCCCTGCGCTGCTAACGTGCTGGGCCATCGGGAGGAAGAAGTGTCAAACAGTCCGGGTCAATAACAGATCAGTAATGTCAGGCCAAGAATCAGAACGAGAGAGAGAAACCAGTAAACATGCCAGGGTCAGAAACACGAATGGGAGTGAGGTACAGAATCAATGCGCAGGACGAGGTCAGAAAACAAGCGGAGGTCTGGTACATGAAAAGGCAAACGAACAACAAGCACAGGTAAGGCAGCCAGGAGAACATCACAGGCACAGCACTCAGCCTGGTGGGAGTTTAAATGTGGTTCCCAAACACCGCCCAAGTAGCTGATTGGAGTGGCCTCTGGGCCTTCCCATTGGCTGCTGCGACACGGCCTCTGTCCTGGGCCTCTGTCACTCACACAACTTCCAGCAGAATGTCTATCAGGGTGGGGTCGCAAATCAGCTGCTGCAGACTGGTGCTCCCTACAGGCTGAATGCTGCCTAACCTTGACAGGGGGAGAGTGAATCCAGCAGCTAGAGAAACTGAGTAATTGACCAGATCCTTCACATAAAGCTGCCACTGTGAAAGACACATAGAGGAGCTCAGGCAGCCTTTACTACACAACTCAGGGGGCAGTGAAAGACAATGAGAACATAGACCGCAGCCAGCACAGAAAGCCAGTTTAATTTTCACATAGCTCAGAGGGAAGAGCGTGCAGGACAGCCAATCACAGTACAGGGGGCGTGTCCCGACCAGGACTGAACTAAATATCAGGCAGCCAATCACAGCAAAGGGGATGTGCTCCAACCCCAGGCTTCAGATTTAGCTTTAGACACTCACAGATCAGCTCATAACTGCTATACTCAATGATTTACAGTGGGGAAAAGAAGTATTGCAACTGTGAAAGTTCTCCCACTTAAAAAGATGAGAGAGGCCTGTAATTGACTATGAGAGACAACATGAGAAAAACCCGAAAATCAAATTGTATGATTTTGAAAGAATTTATTTGCAAATTATGGTGGAAAATAAGTATTTGGTAACCTACAAACAAGCAAGTTATCTGGCACTCACAGACCTGTAACTTCTTCTTTAAGAGGCTCCTCTGTCCTCCACTCATTACCTGATTGAACTTGTTATCAGTATAAAAGACACCTGTCCACGACCTCAAACAGTCACACTCCAAACTCCACTATGGTGAAGACCAAAGAGCTGTTTAAGGACACCAGAAAAAAAATTGTAGCCTGCCCCAAAGCTGGGAAGACTAAATCTGCAATAGGCAAGCAGCTTGGTGTAAAGAAATCAACTGTGGGAGTAATAATTAGAAAATGGAAGACATACAAGACCACTGATAATCTCCCTCAATCTGGGGTTCCAGGTAAGATCTCACCCTGTGGGGTCAAAATGATCACAAGAACGGTGAGCAAAAATCCCAGAACCACATGGGGGGACCTAGTGAATGACTTGAAGAGAGCTGGGACCAAAGTAACAAAGGCTACCATCAGTAACACACTACACCGCCAGGGACTCAGATACTGCAGTGCCAGACGTCTCCCCCTGCTTAAGTCAGTACATGTCTGGGCCCGTGTGAAGTTTGCTAGAGAGCATTTGGATGATCCAGAAGAGTATTGGAAGAATGTCATATGGTCAGATGAAACCAAAGTAGAACTGTTTGGTAGAAACACAACTCGTCATGTTTGGAGGAGAGAGAATGCGGAGTTACATGCAAAGAACACCATACCTACTGTGAAGCATGGGGGTAACCACATCATGCTTTGGGGCTGTTTCTCTGCAAAAGGACTAGGACAACTGATCCATGAAAGAATGAATGGGGCCATGTATCATCAGATTTTGAGTGCAAACCTCCTTCCATCAGCAAGGGCATTGAAGATGAAACGTGGCTGGGTCTTTCAGCAGGACAATGATCCCAAGCACACCGCCAGGGCAACGAAGGAGTGAAGGAGTGGTTTTGTAAGAAGCATTTCAAGGTCCTAGAGTGGTCTAACCAGTCTCCAGATCTCAACCCCATAGAAAACCTTTGGAGGGAGTTGAAAATCCGTGTTGTCTAGCGACAGCCCCAAAACATCACTGCTCTACAGGAGATCTGCATGGAGGAATGAGCCAACATACCAGCATCAGTGTGTGCCAACCTTGTGAAGACTAAAAGAAAACGTTTGACATCTGTCATTGCCAACAAAGGATATAATAAAGTATTGAGATGAACTTTTGTTATTGACCAAATACTTATTTTCCACCATAATTTCCAAATAAATTCTCTCCAAATCAGACAACGTGATTTTTGGGATTTGTTTTCTCATTTTGTTTCTCATAGTTGAGGTCTACCTATTATGTCAATTACAGGCCTCTCTCATCTTTTTAAGTGGAAGAACTTGCACAATTGGTGGCGGACTAAATACTTTTTTCCACACCATAGGTATTGCAAACCAAATGCAAAAGTGTTTATTTTTACTGTCCCCATCATTACAGATATGATCTTTTTAGAAAAAAAAACCTTTAAAGACTGTCAAGTGAGCAGTAACTTGACTAACTGTGCAATGGGGCATGAACCACTACTCTCTGAGTCTGTCCAACTAATGAAGGACAATGTTATATTGGGTACCAAAATTAGTGGCAAGTACACAGGGATATGGTCAACTCAATTTTTGAAGAGGTCACAAATCCTTTTTAAAGAGCAAGTATATTTTTGAAATAGCACCTGCACCTCAGCCATCCCATTGTCCTTTCTACTAGGTGGCAAGAACATTTGTATGGTTTGCCCACCGAGATGAACAGTATTGTGAGCAGAGCATATCTTTTCATGGGACAACACTGAAGATATAACACTTTGATACAATGTAAATTAGTCAGTGTACAGCTTGTATAAGGCTATGTTCACATGATGTACTGTGGTGCGTGCAGTAAGCGCCACAGTACATCGTGTGTTTCGGGAGCTTGCGCTAATATGCACATACTCCCGCGAAGTGGGAGGGGGCGCAGCCCGTCGCCCCCATAGACATTCATTACTCACGGCGTGTATTCACCGCGAATAAATGACATGTCACATCTCCCCGCTCGTACAATACGATCATATTGTACGAGCGGGGAGAGGAGGCGTAATCCATAGTTCTCTATGAGAATTATGGATTGCCGTAATTTCGGCGCGCATCTCGTCCGTATTAGAGCGCAAATACGCGGCAAAATGTGCGCCGAAATTACCCAGTGTGAACATAAACTAACAGTGTAAATTTGGTGTTCCCTCAAAATATCTCAACACACAGCCATCAATGTCTAAGGTGCTGGCAACAAAACTGAATAGACCTCTAAGTGAAAATGGACAAATCGTGCCCAAAGTGTCAATATTTTGTTTTGCCACCATTACTTTCCAGCACTGGAAACTCTCTTGGATATGGAGTTCTCTAGAGTTTCACAAGTTGCCATTGGAATCCTCTTCCACTCCTCCATGACATTATAACAGAGCTGGTGGATGTTAGAGACCTTGCCGTCACCTTCCATTTTAGGATACTCTACAGATGCTCAACAGGGGTTTTGTCTGGAGACATACTTAGCCAATCCAGCATCTTTACCCTCATTTTCTTTAGCAAGGCAGTGAACAACTTGAAGGCATTATTTGGGGTCGTTATGTTGGAATACTACCATACAAACCTGTTTCTAAAGGGATTTTGCTCTGCTTCAGTATGTCAAAGTATATGTTGGTGTTCATGGTTAGCTCAATGAACTGTAGCTCCACACAACCTGCAGCACTCATGCAGCTCCAAACCGTGACACTCCCACCACCATGTTTGACTGTAGGCAAGATACACTTGTCTTTGTACTCCTCACCTGGCTGCCGCCACATATGCTTTACACCATCTGAACCAAACAAGTTTATCTTGGCCTCATCAGAGCACAGGACATGGTTCCAGTAATCCATGTCCTTAGTCTGCCTATCTTCAGCAAACTATTTGCGGGCTTTCTTGTGCAAGAGGCTTCCTTATGGGATGACAGCTGTGCAGACCAATTTGATGCAGTATGGTCTGAGCACTGACAGGCTGACTGTTCACCCCTTTAACCTCTGCAGAAATGCTAGCTGCACTCATATGTATATTTTGAAAAGACAATCTCTAGATATGACGCTGAGCACATGCACTCAACTTCTGTGGTTGACTATGGCGAGACCTGTTGAAAATGGGTCGTGACTGGGTCTTCCAGCAAAACAATGACCCAAAACATACAGCCAAGTCAACAAAGGAGTGGCTCAAAAAGAAGCACATGAAGGTCATGGAGTGGCCTAGCCAGTCTCCAGACCTTAATCCCATAGAAAACTTATGGAGGGAGTTGAAGCTCCAAATTGCCAAGCAACAGCCTCAAAACCTTAATGATTTAGAGATGATCGGCAAACAGGAGTGGACCAAAATTCCTCCTGACATGTGCACAAACCTCATCATCAACTACAAAAAACATCTGACTGCTGTGCTTGCCAACAAGGTTTTTGCCACAAAGTATTAAAGGGGTTGTCTTACTACAAAGATTGCTTTTTATGTTAAAGATCTTGCAAAAACAAGTCACTTTGCAATATGTCCATTAACAGTGTCCTACCTATTCCTAGATATCCCCTCTTGTATGGGCTACATCTACTCCACAGGTCGCTATAGCTACAGACCTATTTGATCTCTCCTGATAGGCTGCCAGCGCTGGTTGCTATAGCTACAGACCTGGCTTCTACTGCAGCCTAGTGGAAGCCAGTAAACACGCCCCTGAATTCAAAATGAAACCAAGAAAACACGACTGAGGTAAGAAGAATCAATGTAGCGAGACAACCCCTTTAAGTCCTGTTTGCCAGAGGGATCAAATACTTATTTGTCACTGCAAAATGCAAATAAATTTATATAATTTATACAATATGAATTTCTGGATTTTATTTTGATATTCTATCTCTCAATGTTAAAATTAACCTACCCTTAAAATTCTAGACTATTCATGTCTTTGTCAGTGGGCAAACTTACACAATCAGCAATGGATCAAATAATTATTTCCTTTACTGTATATAAAGCATAGCAGTAAAGCATTTTAAATGTTCCACTAGTCCAATGTCTGTACAGTTTTAGTGCCAACTTGGTGTTATTTTGTTTAGTTTTTAAGAATTCAGGTTTTGTCATCACAACAGTGTGCACCAGCATGTATGCAATTTGCAAATAGAGTTACGGGCTCTATCTTTTTTTTTTTTTTGGGATAATATTTGTAAACTGATAATCATGGAATTAAAAAAAAATTACTCATTAACATACAATTTGGAAAATTACATCTAAAGATGAAAGCCAAGTAGCAGTAAAGGAGAAAGGATAAGTGTTGGGTAGGACAAAGGTAACATTAACTTGAGACATTTCACAGTTTTTTAGCATCGTCTTCGGTATTCTTCCAGTGCTTCCTAGGACTTAACTACTCAGGCTCAATACTCAGAATCTGATTTCACTCAAAATAACTGTGTTATGATGTTATGGCCGGGCTCTGATAAAGCTTCTCTTTTTAATTTGATCTGTAAAGATTAGGCAGCTGTGAGAGTCTTAAAAAGCTGCTTGGGCTGTTCTCCTAGGTTAGAGATTGATGGTTTTATTGCAGTAATAGCAGCATTAGAATGCAATGAAATCCACTTTAATGGGCTCTCTTTAGATGGAGGAGGAGGGAGAGGAAGAAACAGAAGATGTCAAGGTATTACTTCTTGCAGCTCTGTAAAACACTGCCTAGATTCTCTCTAAATGTCTTTAGAGAGACCATAAAATACAAAAAAATTATTTATACATCATTTCATTCTTTTGTGCTATTTCTAGCTACAAACGATACCATTATCATTAACAACAATATGGCTATTACTTCATAGAAACATTGAATATAAAAGGTGCCTGGTAGGCAAGCAAGAGCTATTTGCCTACAATGTGGTTGACAGCTGCCAATAATTTTACTTGCAGATAAATGTACTGTAATTTGTATCTGTTTCAATGTGTAAAGGTGACACAATCCAGAACAACCAAACCAACCACTTTCTCCAGTGTTTTCTGACCTTTTGTTGTATTACAAGATAAAGACTGATGTAAGTCATTAAAGATTGTGTACAGTGCTGCCAATCGATTGGTGTTATATGAATAATGGGGCATAAATAATATTATTATAGATGGATAATAGTAAAACCTGTCAGTCGTGTTCACTAATCACTAAAAATACTTATGGTAAAGGGTTTTCCCATCTCACATACTGATAGGCTATGCCATCAATATGGGATAAGTGCAAATCGAGCACCTATCTCGGGAATGGACCTCTGAGAGTCACAAGACATTCTTAGAAAGCTCTTTGCCCATGTTGTCTTGCCCATGTTGTAGAGGTTAGAGTCTGACTGATTAATTGAGTCTGTGGACAGGAGTCTTTTATAAAGGTGACTATTTAAGGCAGCTGTCTTTAATGCAGGTAACGAGTTGATTAGGAGTCTAACTGGTCTGTAGGAGCCAGAACTCTTAGGCCTCGTTCACACGGCTTATTTGCAGGGCGTAATTATGCCCGACAATTACGCCGTGTGGACGGGGGCGGGGCGGGAGCGGGGGTAATTCACATGTCACTTTCTCCCCCCTCGCCGTATTGTGTGAGCAGGGAGAGGAGACGTAATCCATAGTTCTCTATGAGATTACTGTAATGACTGGGACGTATTCCAGACGTAATTTGCACACTCTGGCGCGTAATTACGGACCGAAATACGTCTCATTTTAAGCCGTGTGAACATAGCCTTAGGGCCACATGTATAAAAACTATCTAGATCTAAGACTTGTCTTGTTGCCCATAGCAACCAATCAGAGTTTCCTTTTCATTTCATATTGTGCTCTAAAAAAAGGGGCGTTCTGACTGGTTGCTATGGGCAACAAAGAAAGTCTTAGACTTAGACAGTTTTCATATATGTCCCCCTTAATGGTTGGTAGGAGATCAAATACTTATTTCTCTCAGCAAAATGAAAATTAATTTATACAATGTGATTTTCTAGATTTTATTTTGGATATTCTATCTCTCAATGTTAAAATTAACCTACCCTTAAAATTATAGACTATTCATGTCTTTGTCAGTCGGCAAACTTACAAAATCAGCAAGGGATCAAATAATTATTTAATTCACTGTATATATCACAGAGTTCAGCTCCTCTCCTCTATAATATAACCCTATATATCACAGAGCTCAGCTTCTTTCCTCTATCATATAACCCTATATATCACAGAACTCAGCTCCTCTCCTCTATCATATAACCCTATATATCACAGAGCTCAGCTCCTCTCCTCTATCATATAACCCTATATATCACATAGCTCAGTTTCTCTCCTCTATCATATAACCCTATATATCACAGAGCTCAGCTTCTCTCCTCTATCATATAACCCTATATATCACAGAGCTCAGCTTCTCTCCTCTGTCATATAACCCTATATATCACAGAGCTCAGCTTCTCTCCTCTCTCATATAACCCTATATATCACAGAGCTCAGCTCCTCTCCTCTATCATATAACCCTATATATCACAGAGCTCACCTGCTCTCCTCTTATATATAAACCCTATATATCACAGAGCTCAGCTTCTCTCCCTCTATAATATAACCCTATATATCACAGCTCATCTTCTCTCCTCTATCATATAACCCTATATATCATAGAGTTCAGCTCCTCTCTTCTATCATATAACCCTATATATCACAGAGCTCAGCTTCTCTCCTCTATCATATAACCCTATATATCACAGAGCTCAGCTTCTCTCCTCTATCATATAACCCTATATATCACAGAGCTCAGCTTCTCTCTTCTATCATATAACCCTATATATCACAGAGCTCAGCTTCATTCCCTCTATCACAATCTACTCTCAGATATGGAAGCATAAACTACCTGACAGTATTGTTTTAAAGTTACATAATACAAAGAAATTATTTGTATGCTTTTACTACACTGTTAGGCTTTAACTTTATTTTTGTGTTGTTGACCGAATAAAGTCACTCTGAAGACTGAATCCTAATTTTAAGTAAGATGCTGAAATAATAAACGGTATAATATTAAAAAATTTTCTATGATCACACAAACAGCTGAAAATTAAAACTGCAGGATTAACTTTCAGTCTGACAACATGGTGTTCAAAACAGATACGAACACTTACGGTAGTCAAGCAGTTGGATCAGGTCGACAGATGACTTCATGGAGATTTTCTTCTGCTGAAGATCTCTATTAATTTAGACTCAATTATTTTTTTTACAAAAAAAAATCATTGCTAGACTTTGAGGTTGTTTAAAGGGAGTGTGTCATCAAAAAATTATTTATTGTTTAACTCACATTTTTATGTTAAACACATTTTTTAGGATTTTTGGTTATGTTTTTTTAAATTTTCCAGATCACTTTCAGTATTTTTTTAATAATTCTTAAGTCCTGTAGTTTTCACTTTGGCCACTAAGCCTAATAATCGTCTGACACTTCCTGTTCTGTTTAGAGAGCTTTTCAGCAGTCGGCTCATTATCAGTAAAAGCAGGGTCAAGCTCAAAGGAGACACCAATGTGTACAGATAACACAGTATTCACCAGTCACAAGAGGAGTTGTCACAGCTCCCCCTTTCCCCTCCCTTCACAGTGAAAACTCTCCTATAGAAGTCTATGAGACAGAATCTGTCTTAAGAACCCTATGTGCATGAAGCTGCTGTAAAGCATCTCTCTGACTGCTGCTAAAGCAGTGCAAGCAAGAATGTCTTCCCCACAATCATATATAGACGGTCGAATACAATCAGGAAAGAAAAACGACTAAGAGGAAAAGAATATGGATGAGGGGCTTGATTTAATATGAAAAAAAAAAATTGGTGACAGATTCCCTTTAAGTTCTGCGTATGTATTGCTAGTTGCCTAGCATTACTGGCTATGTCAATGTATTTAGGCTATAGTTGAAGTAGTAGGGCAGTGGCTCATTTTTTCAATGTGTAGCTGGACCATAAACAAGCAACACTGTTCATATATGCATCGGGGCTTCTGTTCTTAAGGGATCCTTAGTATGGTGGATTCGCTGATCCCCAGTGGAATCTGTTAACATACAGATGTTCTGTCTGGATTCTGTCTTGGTGTCTGCTGTTTTGACCTCAAGAATTACACTTCTTGATGCTTTTTTCTTCCCCTCAAATGTGACAGAATTGCTAAACGGTGGACACTCAAAATGAAGCCTCCCATCCATTGGCAACATGAACATTAACTTAATTCCCCAAATCAATTCCCCCATAATTTTACTCCTTTTTGTTTAGTATTTACTTAGCTTTAGAATGGGAGTACCTATTCTGTTGAAAGTCCAGCTATTTGTTCTCTTTGGGCACCACACACCCATTCAGTTTCATTAAGAACTACAAAGGAGTTCCTTATAAGAAGTGCTTATCACCAGCTCATAGATAGGCAGATAAGTCTCTTTGAAGTAAGAAATGGTTTGCATTTTTTTGTATTATACTATTATTGCAAAGTTAAACTTATCTCACGTTCTTTTCTGTATTCCTTTTTATGTTTTATTTAATCTGTTTAAACATTTAAGCTAGAACTTAAAGGGAATGTGATATCAAAAATGAGTTATCGTTTAACTCACATTTTTATGTTAAACACATTTTTAAAGAATTTTTGGTTATATTTCTTTTTAATTTTCCATATCACTTTCAATATTTTTTAATAACTCTTAAAGGGGTTGTCTCACTACAATGATTGCTTTCTATGTTAAAGATCTTGCAAAAACAAGTCACTTTGCAGTATATGTCCATTAACAGTGTCCTACCTATTCCGAGATATCCCCTCTTGTATGGGCTGCATCAGCTGCTCAGGTTGCTATAGCTGCAGACCTGTTTGATCTTTACTGATAGGCGGCCAGTGCTGGTTGCTATAGCTACAGACCTGGCTTCTACTGCAGCCTTGTGGAAGCCAGTAAACACACCCCTGAATTCAAAATGAAACAAAGAAAACAGGACTGAGGTGAGATGAATCAATGTAGTGAGACAACCCCTTTACGTTCTGCAGTTTTCACTTTGGCCACTAAGCCTAATAATAGTCTGACACTTCCTGTTCTGTAGAGAAAGATTCTCAGTTTTCTGCTCATTATTAACACAAGCAGGGTCAAACTGAAAGGAGACACCAGTGTAAATAGATAACACAGGATCCACCAATCACAAGAGGACATAGTCACAGTTGACTCTTTCACCTCCCTGACTTCTTCTCAGGTCACAGAGCATGACTGGATAACTCTCCTATAGAAGTCAATGGGACTGAGTCAGTCTTAAGACTCCTATGTGCATGAAGTTACTGTAAAGCATCTCTCTGACTGCTGTTAAAGCAATGCAAACAAGGCCTAGTGGCCAAAGGGAAAACTGCAAGACTTAAAAATTATTAAAATATTTTGAAAGTGATATGAAAAATAAAAAAATAAAAAATTCCCAAAAAATGTGTTTAACATAAAAACGGAAATCCCTAAAGAAGCATTTATGCTATCTATCGTACATGAAAAAACTTTGAGATTCTTAGTTCACATGTTTTTGATGAAACTATGCTTAAGCCACCCACGAACTTACAACGTGATCTCTGGTCGGGTGGTCCTACGCTATCTGTACCTCTCAATAGAGCCTTTTTCAGGCCTCTCTTTGGGTCAACCGTCCTCCTTTATCCAGCGAGAAAGAAATAAAAAAACACACCAACCTTGCAAGCTGCACTCATATAACAGCCTGGGAAAGTGGGCGGGGTGCAGGAAACCAAAATGGAGGCATCCCATCCTCCCTCTATAGATTAAAAGCAATATATGCCAAATACAACGTATAGTTCTGCACAAAAAACATTTCTGAAAAAACACAATGTGAACCTGGTGCCATTGGCAGGGTTGCGGCATATTTTATATATATAATTATATTTTATATATATATATATATATATATATACACACACACACACCATTACCAGTGGCACACCACTGCAAAAAGGGCAAAAATACATGGAAATCCCTAAAGAAGCATTTATGATATCTATCATACATGAAAAAACTTAGATTCTTAGTTCACATGTTTTTAATCAAAAAATGCTTAAGCCACTCACGAACTTACAACGTGATCTCAGGTCGGGTGGTCCTACGCTATCTTTACCTCTCAATAGAGCCAAATTCAGGCCTCTCATTGGGTCAACCGACCTCCATTATCCAGAGAGAAAGACCTGAGATCATGTTGTAAGTTCATGGGTGGCTTAAGCATTTTTTGATCAAAAACATGTGAACTAAGAATCTCAAAGTTTTTTCATGTATGATATATAGCATAAATGCTTCTTTAGGGATTTTCATGTATGTTTGCCCTTTTTGCAGTGGTGTGCCACTGGTAATGGTGTGCGTGTGTATATATCTATGGCGCAACCCTGCCAGTGGCACCCAGGTTCACATTGTGTTTTTTCAGAAATGTTTTTTTGTGCAGAACTAGACATTGTATTTGGCATATATTGCTTTTAATCTATATAGGGAGGAAGGGATGCCTCCATTTTGGTTTCCTGCACCCCGCCCACTTTCACAGGCTGTTATATGAGTGCAGCTTGCAAGGTTGGTGTGTTTTTTTATTTCTTTCTCTCTGGATAATGGAGGTCAGTTGACCCAATGAGAGGCCTGAATTTGGCTCTATTGAGAGGTAAAGATAGCGTAGGACCACCCGACCTGAGATCACGTTGTAAGTTCGTGGGTGGCTTAAGCATTTTTTGATCAAAAACATGTGAACTAAGAATCTCAAAGTTTTAACATAAAAACGGAACTTAAACAATTAGTTATTTTTTGATGTCACATTCCCTTTAACATGAGCAACATAATCAGGACTTTGAGATGCAACAACTATGTAGTTAGATTGGTCCCCTGCCTTACTCATTAGGTGTCAATACACATTAGATAAATGTCACCATTTGCTGGTGATTTAATGTGAATAAAAGTGTCAACTCTTCCAATCATAAATGTCGTGGAAAGAAGGGCCTGGTATGTTCTGACCAGAGTTATGCCACTGCCAGACGTACTCAGCAGTGTCTTACTCAAGCCTTAGTTTCCCTGTTGTGAATACATACATATTTAGTTGTGTCAAGTGTGCTTGCGTATAAAGCTAGGGTCACAGAGCATGGGATAAAAAACTCATCGAAAACCAAAACCCAAAAACTGCTTTGAAACTGAGTATTTTGTCAGTTTTTTTGTCCAAAGCAGCACGCTTTTTGGGTGGCTTTTAGTTTTTTGTTGAGGTTTTCGGTTTGTTTTTTTGGGGCAGTTTGTATGAAAAGTTTTCTATTAGATTTTCAGAGGTTTCTAAATACTAAGAACCACAGAAAATTTGCCAGAAAACCTGTGCTGTGTAAACATAGCCATAGACTTCAATAGTAAATTTTCTGTGGCAGATTTTACAGCATGTTCCTAAAACCTGAAAACCAAAACCTTCAGCTTTGAAAACCGACCAGAAAACAGACCTGTGTAGACTACAGGTCATTTTTTTGTATTGAAGTCTATGTGAAAACTTCTCTGTCAGATTTTCTGAGTTTTCTAAATACTAAGGCGGGGGTGGGAAGGAGGAGGGGATCATGTAGGAATAGCTGTCGAACAGGTATTACTGATATCAGTAATTATATACTTGAAGGGGTGCACCGTCCAACTAGCAAAGTAAGCTGCAGTGATGTCTTGTGTGGTTCTCATTCGACAGTCACAGGCCAATATACTCCAAACACCTTCACATACAGTTGCATAATAATTTTGGTGGTTACACCTTTCAATTGAGGTACAAAACTTTAGTGATTACACACAATAATGACTTGAATCTTCCTGGAAATGCATAATTTACAGAAATATAACCATATTTAATCAGGGGAGTTAGTTTGATGTCACCATTATCTTAACAAGAGCCCTTCCTACTCCTACACTCACCCCTTTCAGGTTTCCCGTAATGGGCTTACTTCACACTACCAGGACCGGGACAAGGCATTTTGGTGCCCTCGGCAATGGCAACCAATGGCGCCCCCCCCCCCCCCCCCACCCATCCACCCCTCAAAAAAAAAAAAAAATGAAAAATTAAATCTGACCCTAACTTAACAGACGTACCTGTGCCCTCCCCATCTAGGTAGAATATGGGGGTAAAAAACAAACACAATTCCGACACACAACAGTGGAGTAGGTGGAGTATATTGGGATGTGAAAAATATGTTGTGTGAAAAATCCATACATTATACCGATATACAAGGAAGGGTAGGGTATAGGGGGCATATTTATAGGCAGGCAGTGCATAGGGTAGGTTATATGGGCCAAATATATAGGCAGGCAGGACTTAGGAAAATCTATAGGGGCTATATATAAATAAATATATATATATATATATATATATATATATATATATATATATAGGCATGCAGGGCTTAGGGTAGGCTATAGGGGTCATATATATAGGCAGGGCATAGGGTAGGCTATAGGGCCAAATATATAGGCAGGCAGGGCATAGGGTAGGCTACGGGCCAATAATATAATAATCTTTTTAGGCACATATCGCAGCACTTTACAATAGGTAAGGTATGGTATTACAGGGCCAGTACCTGTAATAATATATATAAATAACAGATAAGTGTGCCTTGTTGAGATGCATCTGTGAGCGTGTAGGGAGTGACAAATGTGTGTAATAGCAGTTAGGGATCTTTGGGGCCAGACGAGAGTGTTTCTCAGGGCCCTCTTAAAACTGTGAGGGTTGTGAATGTGCCTGATCGCCCGCGGTAGCATATTCCAGAGAATTGGTGCTGCACGTGTGAAATCTTGTAGGCGGGCATGAGAGGTTCGGATGATTGATGAGTGTAACCTGATTTCAGCAGCAGAGCGGAGAGAGCGGGTCGGGTGGTAGAGACGAGGGAGGTGATGTAGGGGGGTGCAGCGCTGTGGAGAGCTTTATGGGTGAGAGTGCTGAGTTTATACTGTATCCTGTACTGGATGGGCAGGCACGGCTTCGAGGAGGCTATAGAGACTATATATAGGCAGGTGGGGCTTTGGGGAGGCTATAGGGGCTATATATAGGCAGGCAGGGCTATATGGTCATATATAGGCAGGCAGGGCTTTGGGGAGACTATAGGGGCTATATATATAGGCAGGCAGGGCTATAGGGGCTAGATATATAGGCAGGCAGGGCTATAGGGCTAGATATATAGGCAGGCAGGGCTATAGGGGCTAGATATATAGGCAGGCAGGGCTATAGGGGCTAGATATAGGCAGGCAGGGCTATAGGGGCTATGGTCCACTATTTTGAACCGTTGGTCAGTCACTTACTGTATGCCAGTCCTTTATTGATTTATAAAGTTGTGGCTGCCTGGCTGCACCTCAGCGCTGTTATCGCCGGCGGCTGCTGCTCGGCCCACCCCTTACTCCGCTGCGCCGTCTTCGCTGAGCACATGAGCACAGGCGCCGCGCAGCTACTTGCTTCAGTTCTGTCCGCCAGGCGCCTGCACCTTTCTCCTGTGTGGCAGCGACAGGCAGGTAGAGTGGGAGCAGTCAGAGACAGTCAGTCAGTCACAGTCTCTGACTGCTCCGACTCTACCTGCCTGTCCTGTATGCCAGTTTGTAGAAAAGCCACACATTTTTGCAGAACCATCATTTGCGCAAAAAATATGTGATTTATGTAGGTTTAACTATTACAACTTTTTTAAAAGTAGGTAGAGTTTATTGAAGGAGGTGTGGCCTCAATACATTTACTGTAATAACACCAGAAAGAGACATAGGGCCTCATGTATGAAAACTGTCTAGGACTAAGACTTTGTTGCCAATAGCAACCAATCACAGCTCCCCCTCCATTTCATATAGTGCTTTGAAAAAGTAAAAGGGGCGCTCTGATTGGCTGCTATGGGCAAGAAAGAAAGTCTTAGAGCTAGAGAGCTTTCATACATGTCCACCAATATTTATAGTGAAAATCACTAGGATTTCACTATGTGAAACATGGACTGCCCCAGAGGCAAGGAGGAATGCACATCTTAATCAACTTATTGCATCTTACCTCAGTGGTCTTATGCTTTAGAGTGGTTTCAAATTATGCTCTAAAAAATCTTTTGTAAATTCAATGCTCTGTGCTGATTCATTTCTCAATACATCTCTATAGATGTTGCAACTCTGTTTTGTTGACACACAGCTTCTAATCCCCTATACAGGCAGTCCCCGGGATACGAACGGGATAGGGACTCTAGGTTTGTTGTTAAGTTGAATTTGTATTTAAGTCGAAACAGGTATATTTATTAAATGTAACTCCAGCACAAAAGTTTTTTATTTATTTTTTTATTTTGGATAGTGCAGGGAAGGATTTTTACACTTGTTTTGCTGTCTTTGCCCATGTTAAGAAGATTTCTTCTCATTCTCACCTCATGTGCTGCGTGCCATACTGGAACTTGTCATTCCACAGCTACTGTCTGCTGTGAAACATGGAACTACAAGTGCCAGCATGCCCCATAAATCTCCGTTTGTAACTAAGAGACAGATGAAGTCGGAATGGTGTAAGTCAAGGACTGCCTGTATAGACTCAATTTAACCTAAGAATTGTATACAGTAAGCTCCTTAGCTCCATTTACTGGTAGCCACTGACAGACAGAATTTGACTTTACTCAGTTTAAATGAGCACTCTGATCCGCCAGCCTCATGTCATAGACTAGGAGGAGCTGAGAAGATTAATACACAGTTTTAAGAATGTATTCAGTATACTTTGTATTTTATTCATTAACTCTCTGCACATTCTGGGATTGAGTCCAGTGGGTGGTGCTAATCGGTGATTAACAGCTATCTCTGTATGCATGCTTATACAGGTAAAGCTTCCATTCATTGATTCTATTCACTGGACTCCTAAGCTCAGAATTAGTAAATATTTTAATCTGGCATTTCTACATGTTTTTTTTGTGGTACAAAGCTGTTGCAGCCGCTGTTGCACCCATTAAAAGTCTATAGAGAAATATAAAGCACACTACACACAATAACAAATGTGAAACCAGGTGTCCTTATAACATACTTCCTAAGATGGAAATTTTTACCATATTATAAATTATTATTGAAATGCTCTTAATAATATGTTCACACGGCGTTTTGGGATACGTGTTGGATCAGAAAATCGCATCCCAAAACGCTACGTCGATCAGATCCTAAACGGATCCAACACGTATCCAACACACGAGTGCATGTTTGGATGCGTGTTGGATGCAGCAGGATCACACCCTATCATTTTAGATAGGGCTCCTGCTGCGTCTTTCGGACCAAGAATTTACATGTCAATTCTTGGAACAGATCCGAAAGACGCAATGAGACACACACTGGCGATCACTCGTGTGAACGCCGATGTATGCTTCATATTAAAAGCAATGATATTTGTTAGCTGCAAGTTTGGGTCCGTTTGAGGACAGACAGATGGATCCAAACACGCAACTAAAAGCGTGTTACATGGAGTAAAACACGCCGTGTGAACATAACCTTAATGATACCCACTAGTTGAATTTCTCATGATCTTTACTTGAAATGTCTTTTTAAATATGTTGGTAATTAGAAGCCGACATCAATTATGGTGAAACAGCTGCAGTGTTTCGAAGCCCAAAAAAAGCACATTTGCCTAGGGGGTCATTGCAACTCATGCAAACTGTATAAAATCCATATGGCTAAATGGATGGTAAACTTTGTAGCTACTCTATGTTTCAATTACAAAGAGTTTACATAAGGTTATCAACATAACATAGGATTATAAAATACACAAAAGACCATGAAATGCAAGTTTTCCAAGGATGTAACAGGCTTAAATTCTCTCAAACATTCCTATCTACATTCACTCAATTTACAAAAATTTTTAGAGGCAAGCTGTATTGTCAGCAGTGAGGCAAGTGTGAATACTACTGTTCTCTTCTCTCATTAGATGTATAGTGCTGTCACCATCAGTCAAATACAACATCAAAGTGATATCAGTTATCTCTCCGTTTATACATCACTTTACAAGCAGCGTTATCAGAAGAGATAAAGCGGTTTATTTTACAATTGAGATAATAATAACACTTTGTACTCACAGATTGATATGACAACTGCACCATCAAATTGGTAAAAATTTTAATTCTTTGAATAAATTCTTTAAGTAAAGTTGGACTCCTTAGAAAAGGTACATAGAGAGTGAATTAAAGATAAGATATATATACAGTAAAATTCCTGTAATCCAAACCCATGAGAGATGATAAATAGTGAATTATCCCTTGTTCTGGACTATTGATCCGCTATATAAAAAAGTATAAAATGCTCATTTGTATGGAAAACTAAAATAAAAAGCAAACAAAAAATATAATCTATGAAATCATCCGTTTCTGGTATTATAAAAAAAAACAGTATAATACAGTTGTATACTGAAAAAATATGTGAAATATATGGTGGATTATCAGGCTTTCTAGATTATCAGACAAGTTTAAGGGTATGTTTACATGGCGTATTGCAGGAGTATTTCGAGTGTACTGTGCACACCGCTGTATGCCTCCAATATGCCTATTGCTTTAGATGTACATGCTGGGCAGTGCGTACTTCTGAAGCGCTCCCACTGATTTTCACTTTCCCCGCCGCGTAAACTCCGGCAAGAAATTATATGTATTTCTCCCGGCGCGTTTTGTACACCTGGGAAAACGTCGGGTAATTATAACTCTCAGGGAAAACATTGAGTAATTATAGCTCTCTTAAAGAGAACCTGTCACATAGGTTATGCCCCCCTTGTTGAGGGCAGAACAAGCTAGTGTCAGACCTGCTGTTTCCAGCACTGTGCCCCTTATTCTGTAAGATGGTGTAGTTTTCGTGTATTTAATGCTCAAATCTGCAGTTTTCAGTCAGAAGAGTCATTCGAAGAGTCCTTCAAAGAGTCAGTTTTTTTTCAAACCCGGCCAATCGGAGGCTAGCCCCGCCCACCTCAACTGACAAACTAGTAATTACTTTGAATAGGTAGAAACATGTGAATAATTGTCAGTGGGTAGGACTAGCCTTTGGTGGGCAGAGATATCACCTGCTCATGAATAAGATTTGAGGGGTAAATGCTCTAAAACTCCTGCATGTTACAGAATAAGGGACACAGCGCTGGAAATAGCAGGTCTGACACTAGCTTGTGCTGTCCTCAGCAAGGGGGCCTAATCTATGTGACAGGTTCCCTTTAAATTATCATAATTGTGGGGTGTAATTTGGGCATATTGCAGCACAATTACGCCCTGCAAGTATGCTGTGGGAACATACCCTAATTGACAACCAGGTGTTTCTCTGGGTGTTTACCTTCTTAAAAACATGTATCCCTACAAAGTCTAAAGCTAGGTTTAGACCCAGTCAGATAATACTTTTTGTTGCTGTGTTCTGAAATTGCTGTAGTTTTGTTGCATTTTTGGAACACCATAGCAAAAGCCACAATGTTAAATAGTTACATAGTCAGTACGGTTGAAAAGAGACATATGTCCATCAAGTTCAACCAAGGGTGGGGAAAATGTGGATGAAGGGAGGGAGATAAGGAGTTCAGGCCTAGTTTCCCTACTGGTGAATGCTTTGAAACCGATTAGGCAAGAACCAATCCACTCTAAGGAAGATTTAATTTCTGATCCCAGAGTTAAAACTGTCAGACTGTGTAGGTGCTTGGCCTCTTTAACAAGGAGAATGACACTGTAGTCTTGTAAGGCTATGTCTACACAGCAATGTTATAATGCTGTCTAAAATCCATTGAATGTACGGAATTCCAACGGTAAGATCTTGCAGGATGGAAAATCCAACGAAATCCGGTGTTTTTCAGAACCAACCAGAGAAAATACATGCCATGTAGGCTGCAGCACAGATTTTTTTATTGCTGTCTATGGCGCACAGGCTACAGTTGAAAATTTGACCAAAAACCTGTGCTGTGTAGACATAGCCTTAATCTTTAAAGATAATGTTACTTATTCTATTCTGCAGCCATAGATAGCACAAAATCACAAGGTCATGTCAACCTATTTGCCAGTTGTAATCCTCTCTCAATTGAGCTGGAATTGTTAAGTATTATTTGACCATGCACAAAAACCAGCAAGCAAGCCTAAGGGATGGAACACATGGAGGGGTCTTGGCATGGTCAATGAGCCTCTGTGATGCAACTGAGAACTAGTATGGCACCACATATCAAGGATTTTAAGGTCGCATGGATTTTTAAGCAAACACCACAAAACTTACTTCCATTAACGATCAATGTTTACTGGCGTTTACTGCTTGTAAATGACCATGTGATTTTTTTTTTGTGTGTTCACCTGCCAATCTATGCAGCCGCCTATTAAGCTGACTGCAAACCCTTATGACGGGTGCTGCCACAGTTCTAAGCCGTGTCACAGCTGCATCATGACCGCACCAAGACCGCTCCGTGTATTCCTACCCTTATGCTGATAATATAGAAACATATACTATCAGGTTCCTATTTCATTACTCATCTGTGGTCATATTTCCTTAAGGTTATCTTCACGTGACATATTTTTCATGCTTAGAAACACAATACTGATGTGAGACCCTTCCCACCGCAGCAATTTTTCTTTATGGTGTGTTCATTTTTCATTCCCACTTTCAAAGAGCTATAAGTTTTTTATTTTTTCATCTACATAACTATATGAAAGCTTGGTTTTTAAGGACTAATTATACCTTTAATAGTACAATTTTCTGTCCAAATAATGTACTGAAAAAACAAAAAATAAAATATTACTTGTTGGGTGAAATGGGAAAAAAAATGCTATTGCTCCTTTTTTGGGTTTTGTTTTTATGCCGTTCACTCTGCATTATAGATAACATGATTCTACCACTCACTATGACTCTGGTGATAACAAACTTCTATAGTTTTCCACCATGTGTGCTGGCTTGCTTTTTGTTTAATTTTTATTGGTACCATTTTGGGATATTTGTGAGTTTTTGATCACTTTTTATTTCAGGATTCTCTATGCAGGAGTAATTATACTAGAAGAGATTGAACTTTTACAGATACTAAGTAGATTTACCTTTTTATTGTGTTTCCTTTTCTATTTGTAAAATGGGGAAAGGAGCTGTTCTAAAGTTGAAATTTTTTTATTTTCTTATACTTGAATACTTTTAACAAAAATTTCACTTGATTTCAAGTGATCACTTGAAAAAAAGTAAAAGTATAAATCAATAGCAAACAATTACAGTGGAATATTTTACCTTAGTTTCTGGCGGCAATGACAACTGGGCGACAATTTTATTTATTTATTTTTTTACTTTAAAATTGAGTCCCCCTAGGGTGCTTCACCACTAGGGGGCGCAATCATTAATACAGCCTACTGCATTGCATAGACAAATGCATTAGGTTGTACCAAGATGGCGGTTTCCCCACTTCCTGCCTGGGGCCGGAAGTGGGGCAAACGGGAACATGGCAGAAATGAAAGCCTTCACAAGGCTCCCCGCTGCCATGTCCAGGCATCGGATCCCTGCAGTTATGTACCTGACCTGACTCAGGAGTTTCGTCTTAAGCAGTGCCCCCTACCCCCCGCTTAAGCCCGGATTAGCATCATTCCCTGAAGACGTTACAACTATGACTCATACATCCAGGGTCCTTAAGGGGTTAATAAAAACTTTGGGGGACATGAATGAGAACCGTCTTAGTCTAAGACTTTCTTTCTTGCCCATAGTAACCAATCAGAGCTCCCCATTCATTTTTTCAGAGCACTATATGAAATGAAATGGGGACTCTGATTAGTTGCTCTGGACAACATAGAAAGTCTTAGACCTAGATAGTTTTCATACATGAGGCCCTTTATCTCTTAGCTTTGGGCTACAGCGCTATTTTCTGCAACCAACAACTTTGTTTTGTTTTTTTCACTTATGGACCTGAGTGAGGGTGTAGTTCTTGCAAGCTGAAGTGAAGATTTTATTGCTACTATACAATTTTGGAATACATACAATATTTTGATTACTTATTATTCCAATTTTCTGGAGTTGTGAAATGGCAAAAAAAAAAGACCACAATTTTGGCCTTTTGAACTTTTTTCTTCTACAGTGTTTAGCATACGGAATAAATTATTTTAATTGATCAGACTTTTATTGATTACAATTATGTGTACATTCTTTTATTTGTAAAATTTCAAAAGGGGTGTGTTATGAACTTTTAATTTTTTTTATACTTTTATTTCTCTTCTTTTCTACTTTCACATGCAGTCCCCCTAGGGTACGTAACCTTTAGGTGGACGTGATTGCTTGTATACCTTTCTGCATCATATAGATAATGTAGAAGGGTGTACCAACATCACAGTTCTATTACTTCCTGCCTGAGACAGGAGTAACAGAAGCGCTAACATGGAGGTTATTAAAGCCTTCATTAGGCTTCCAGCTGCCATAGTAACCAATCTGCACCCCAGAATATCGTCACGGAGGGTGGGAAATCAAAGGTAGGAGTCAACACTATTCCTTATTCATTTAGACTACACTGCCGAAATTACCATGGCACCTAAATGGATAAAGAGCAGGGATCGGAAAACTTGCTGTTAGCGGTGGGTGTCAACTGTAATAACCAACCGGCACTCGCCGGTTTTGAATGACTCCCAACTCTCTTACCAGCATTATGATGTGAATTTACGTCAAATGTCAGCAAGGAGTTAAGAATGGGCCCCCTAAATTTCTCAAAAAATGGGAGCCGAATAAGTGCAACCTCCTCTCCCTTTTGCAGGGAGAGCTTCAGGGGCCCGTTCTCAGGATAGGTTCAGGTCCCAGAGGTGGAAACCACATTTTATCAGACGATTATGCGAGATGGGAACTTCCTTCTAAGCTGTAGTGCATGTGGAAGTAATGTAAAGATGGTCATCTAATTAGGACCTTCCTGTATTAACTAAAGGAGGGAAGCCACTGAATAGAGCAACCTTCTGTATAGAGGACTCCACTAGCTAACTCATTGTTGGATGGCACATTGATTGCATTGAGTACAGTGATAGGTTCCTCAAAGCTGTATTTACTAGTCTTTACAATACACTGTAACATATATCTTGCCACTTAACCTTTGTCATCTTTCCTTTACACAATTAATATATAGAAAATTCATTAGAGTAACACCAGTACATGGTGAAACATAGAATAGTATTCAACTTTTCACCTTCTTCCGTGTGCTCAGCACTAAAGTGCAATCAATCACATGTTATAGTAGTGATGGACAGGAAGTTCCTTATGTATACATAGAGAGCCCAAAGCAATATTCCATACATTAGGCATTTCGGTATTTACAAAAAAACAATAATTCATTTTCCTATGCCAATAACTGGGAGATGTCGAAAATAGGCTATTTTATAACTGTCACTGCAATAATATGTTATTACTTGAGCTCAACAAGTGTTGGGGAAAAAAAAACATGATGAGTTAATAGTTTTCAGCTATGATCAGTATTTGAATATGAATACAATTTATTTCAGTAGCAGCTGAATAGGCTTATACATATTTTATCACTGGTTAAATAAAAGCTGAGTAAAATACTGAATACTGTATTTGAATATCAGGGTTTTTTATATTATGTATAGTGATTATCATACAGGTGCCAAATTTTGGTATCTGAAAACTGGTCCAAAAGTTTTCTCACCTTATTAGGAATGGAAATAATCTATAATTACAAGTTATTGACACTAGTTGTGGTCCCAGCAATTTAATTTTTACTTATTGAGGAGAAGTCAAACTCCCACCGTTCAGAGATTCCATTGTCACTCTATGACCATCCAAGATATTGAGAAGTATGGACCCTTAAAGAGAAATCCTCTTTCAGAATGTGTCACCACAAGGAAATCAGCTGACTTCCCTAGATTCAGCTCCCAGCACTCTAGAATAAAGCTGATGCCCACATTGTATTGTCTAATCCCGTTTGTCTGCTACTCTTTTAGGAAGAAAGGTACATGAAAAGGACCAGTGCGTACCACAAGCTTTTCTCCTACTTGGATTTGTTAGGGATAACCACTGCATTTCATGGTTAGGTTCAGGAGTGAGGTCAAGGCAGGTGACAGACAAAAAGCAGGTCAGGAACAGAGCAAGGATTCGGCAATAGAAATGAGTGGAACAAACTCTCAGGAAAAATAGCAAACTGACACCAACAACTTGACAAAAGCCAGCGAGTGAGATGTCCTAAGGTAGGCGGTGGTCAGAGGTGATTGGCAGTGCACTGGTGGGTGGCGCAATCAAGAAGAGCCAGCGTGTGCACATCGGTAACAAAAATATAGTTAGATTATGAAGAATATCTTTATATATAGATGCTCATCATCTTTGTAGCTAGAATGTCACTACATATGGGTGAACCTGAATGTCCGCTCGACAGTCACTAATTCTTCAGATTGGGCAGACAGGATCTTCTAGACAGGAAGAGGTCAATCGTTCCATATAGAAATGTCATTTGAGTACAAGGGGCACTAGTGAGATTAGCTGCATCTATATTTTGAGTAGTGATACTCGTTGAAATAACCCCTCCTCACAGGACCTACCATGTAAACCAACATGGTTGAATGGAGCTGGTCCACCAGAATTAGAGTAGTTCTCCACTCTGACTCACCCAACATATGACCTCTAGGATGCTCATATGTCGAGGATTCTAAAAGGGAAATAAGGCAACACATAACTTGTCCTACTACACCCGGTGGATATGTACTAGTTTAAACAAGCCCCTGAATTTGACCCCTTTGTTATTTTCACAGTGGGGCCCTCTCACCTATATGTACGCCTCTGGATCCAGCATTGTTTACAAAGGTTCAAATATTTATTTTGTTAAGCAAATTTACAAGTGAATTGTAGAAGATCCTTATATCTTTTTTGTAAATCATCCTCTAGTTTCATATTTAAGGCCAAAAATATAAAATTTTATCTATCTTATTAAAATCACATTTTTGTGCTGGTAATAAAAATGTGATTTTTTTTTTTTACAGCTGGATGTATCAAGATATAATAAAAAGGCTTTACTTTAACTGAGGACTTCTAGACTTGATTTATAATGAAGTGCAAATTATATTCAAATCAATACCTATACTCCTTATGTAAATGTTGTATCCTCCAGACACTATTAAACATGCAGTTTCTGTAACACAAATTATGAAGGTGCAAAGTATAGCCTTAATATCTGTGAAATGCTGTTAATAGATTTAAATATATTTGACATAGATTCATCAAATTTATGAATTGCAGAAGCTGGAAATTGTGCATTGTTACTACTGATAGATAAATAGTTTCTAGTCATATTTCATTTGTGTGTGCTAATGCAGTAGAAATGTGTGTGCCAGGCAAAGACAATATGCACGATAATATAGACTTTATAATAGGGGTTATTTAAAACAAAGCACATGAGATAAAACAATAGAATAAAAGATACTCCCAACTACATTGAGGAGACTATACAGTGGTTTCCATTTATTAAAAAAAAGGTTTATATAATCATCCTTGATGTGATACTGATAATCCAAACATTCTGACACATAGCCATAATGTGATAAAAAAAATAAAAAAATTATATATATATATATATATATATATATATATATATATATATATATATATATATATCTGCTTTGATGGTTCTCCTTTACTAATTAGCACAGAAAACATCTGAATACAGTAATTTATGCTTTATATGTATATCTATATATAGATAGATATACACATTATATCACAAAATTAAGTACACCCCGTGCATTTTTGTAAATATTGTATTATCTCATTTCATGGGACGTGTGCCCTCAAAATAACTCAGCACACAGCCATCAATGTTTAAACCACTGGCAAGAAAAGTGAGTACACCCCTAAGTGATAATGGACAAATTGTGCCCAAAGTATCAATATTTTGTGAGACCACCATTATTTTGCAGCACGGCCTTACCTCTCTTGAGCATAGAGTTCTCTAGAGCTTCACAGGTTGCCACTAGAATCCTCTTCCTCTCCTCCACGACGACATCATGGAGCAGGTGGATGTTAGAGACCTTGTGCTCCTCCATCTTCCATTTGAGGATGCCCCACAGATGCTCAATAGGGATTAGGTCTGGAGACATGCTTGTCAAGTCCAGCACCTTTATCCTCATTTTCTTTAGCAAGGCAGTGGTTGTCTTGGATGTGTGTTTGGGGTTGTTATCACGTTGGAATACCTAGTTTCCGAAGGGAGAGGATCATGCTCTGCATTCATGGTTTCCTCAATGAACTGTAGCTCCCCACAGCCTGCAGCACTCATGCAGCCCCAAACCATGACACTCCCACCACCATGCTTGACTGTAGGCAAGACACACTTGTCTTTGTACTCCTCCCCTGGTTATCGCCACATATACTTGACATCATCTGAACCATATAAGTTTATCTTGGTCTCATCAGACCACAGGATATGGTTCCAGTAATCCATGTCCTTAGTTTGCTTGTCTTCAGAAAACTGTTTTTTGGCTTTCTTTTTACTTTTTTTAAAGGAGGCCCTTTACCAAAAATGCGAACAATTTGATTGTGTAAATATGTTGCCCCTAAACTTCCCTCCGCCCTTTTAAAACCCCTCTGCGCAAATGTTGGCACCTCTAATCTTTTAAAAACGCCTATTTCCTTTGCATACCTCAATGGCGGGCTTTTCGGGGGTGGCCCACCTGTCTTTTTTTCCCCTGATGTCTTTGGCCAAAAGCTGATTCTTTTTCGGGTGTTTCCCAACTTTTTTATACAAATTTTATTTGAGCCCCATTTTTTTTCCAAAATGTAGCAGTTTCATTCCCATTCCCGTTAAAATTTTTTCAGGGCCCTTTAAAAGTGAGGAAAAAACAAATTTTAACCCACCCTGGCCTTGCAACAAAAAAATTTAGGAAAAACCAGGGGGAAATTTAAAGGGAAAATTTTTCCATTTTCATTTTAGGATGAACTTTTTTAGCGGTTTAAGAATTGATGGCGTTTTTTGGGGCAAAAATTTCATGCCGCCCCTTTTTAGTCGGGTTTTAAGGGGGGGTTATAGACTATCCTGAAAATGGGTTTTCGGGTCGTTTTTGAAGTTGTAAAAGGGGAGGAGAGTCTGGTTTTGGGGGCAGAAAGACCAGGATTTGGAAGCACGGGAGAAACTTGGAGATGGTTTTTGGGGGGTGACACAGGGGGGAGCACAGAACAGGTCCGGGGAGGAAAAGAAGCTGAGGGCAGGTAATCTAGAGTTTAAAGGGGAAAATTATAGGGGGGGGAGGTTATGGAGATTTAAAGGGTCAGGGTTGTAATTGAAGTGGGAACAGCGAGGAAAAGGGTGGATAAGAGGCAGCGACTGAGGTTTTGCTTGGGGGGACAAGAGTGCTAGAGGGGGGTCACAGAAGGGATTTCAGATTTTTAGGCAGGAGATGAAAAGGAAGGGACTAGCATTTTTTGTAGTATCAAATTTTAAGGAGGTGGGTTTAAAGGGGATATTTTTCAGCTGGAGGCAGCAGGAAAAGATAAGTGCTTGGATGTGTGGCTTGAAAGAGGGTACCTGTCGGACCAGCAAGAGTGTAGAAAGATCAGGTGGCGCAAACCGGTCCCCACGGGGACATCCTTATGCCCCATTCCATTGGGAATGTTAGTGCCCTCCAACCCCAGCAATTTAATTTAAGCTCCCATTTAATAATACTGTTCCCTTTAATGCTCATCACAAAAAAATAATGGCCAAGTACTGTAAACAATAAAACTAATACCTAGCCCTTGTTCCCATGAAAAAGGAGCATCTCTGTCTATTTTAACCTGCAGCCTTTGAGATGCTGGGTGTCTGCCAAAGCAATGCCTAGACATTATCTGTAAATGGTGTCCCTTTAGGGGGGGGGCATCTTTACTGTACAAATACATGTCATTCTCCCCAGCCAAGGAGTTCCATCCCAGTGTTTTAGACAATGAAGGCATTATGAAACCTGTAGCCTAGGAGTCAATGGCAAAGCAATGGCACAATGCTCTACATGAGTACTCAACTGTATCTGTGTTCTGTAGTTGAATCTGACTTTCACCCCCTACTCTGATAATGATGGGAGGTTCATTAGTAAGTCCAGCAGGAGGAATAGAGCAAGGTTGTAAAAAAAAAAATTATGGCTTTATAATTTTTGGCTCAGTGAACACTATTAGCTTTGTAATTATTGCCGCTTTCTTGATTTTATAGACACAATCCAGAACTGAGAAGCAAATTTTGACTTTTCTCTGCAGCTTCATAATAACAAGTCATGGGGCTACACCATAACAACCATAGAAGTTAAAGGGAATGTGTCATCAAAAATGACTTATTGTTTAACTCACATTTTTATGTTCAACGCATTTTTAAAGAATTTTTGGTTATATTTTTTTTTATTTTCCATATCACTTTAAATATTTTTTTAATAATTCTTAAGTCCTGCAGTTTTCACTTTGGCCACTAAGCCTAATAATAGTCTGACACTTCCTATTCTATACAGAAAGTTTCACAGTTGTCTGCTCATTATCAGCACAAAGAGGGTCAAACTGACACCAGTAGGGATAGATAACATAGGATCCACCAGTCACAAGAGGAGATAATCACAGTTCACCCTTTCAGCTCCCTGCACACTGATTTCTTCCTAGGTGACAGAGCATGACTAGAAAACTCTCCTATAGAAGTGAATGGGACTGAGTCAGTCTTAAAGAGAACCTGTCACAATTTTTCCCCCACTGGCTGAGGACAGAACAAGGTAGTGTCAGACCTGCTGTTTCCAGTGCTGTGTCCCTTATTCTGTAAGATGCTGTAGTTTTCGTGTATTTAATGCTCAAATCTGCAGTTTTCAGCCAGAAGAGTCATTCGAAGAGTCCTTCAGAGTATCAGTTTTTTTCAAACCCGGCCAATCGGAGGCTAGCGCCGCCCACCCCAACCGACAAACCTATTACTTTGAATAGGTAGAAACATGTGAATAACTGTCAGTGGGCGGAGCTAGCCTTTGGTGGGTGGAGCTAACACCTGCTCATAAATAAGATTTGAGGGGTAAATGCTCTAAAACTGCTGCATCTTACAGAATAAGGGGCACAGTGCTGGAAACAGCAGGTCTGACACTAGCTTGTGCTGCCCTCAGCAAGAGGGGAACAACCTATGTGACAGGTTCCCTTTAAGTCTCCTATGTGCATGAAGCTACTGTAAAGCATCTCTCTGACTGCTGTTAAAGCAGTGCAAACACGGCCTAGTGGCCAAAGTGAAAACTGAAAGACTTAAAAGGAATATGTCGCCAATTTTTTTTTTTTTTTACTTATTAAATCAAGCCCCTGATCCATATTCTTTTCCTCTCAGTCGTTTTTATTTCCTGATTGTAGATTTCTCTATTCGGCCGTCTATATATGATTGTGGGAAGACATTCTTGCTTGCACTGCTTTAACAGCAGTCAGAGAGATACTTTACAGCAGCTTCATGCCCATAGGATTCTTAAGACAGTTTCTGTCCCATAGACTTGTATAGGAGACTTTTCACTGTGAAGGGAGGGGAGAGGGGGAGCTGTGATATCTCTTCTTGTGACTAGTGGATTCTGTGTTATCTGTACACAATGGTGTCTCCTTTCAGTGTGACCCTGCTTTTACTAATAATGAGCACACTGCTGAAAAGCTCTCTAAACAAAACAGGAAGTGTCAGACAATTATTAGGCCTAGTGGCCAAAGTGAAAACTACAAGACTTAAGAATTATTAAAAACATACTGAAAGTGATATGGAAAATTAAAAAAAACATAACCAAAAATTCCTAAAAAATGTGTTTAACATAAAAATGTGAGTTAAACAATAAGTCATTTTTGATGACATATTCCCTTTAAGAATTATTAAAAAATATTGAAAGTGATATCAAAAATAAAAAAAAAAATCCTTAAAAATGTGTTTAACATAAAAATGGGACTTAAACAATGATTCATTTTTTGATGACACATTCCCTTTAACATCTATGCCTACGGTTAGAATGGGTTCACAACAGAGGCGGGACGACGGGTAGGCAGAGGTAGGCGATCGCCTAGGGTGCCTACCTCTGCCTATCCCTAAGGAGCGCAGGCAGTGCCCCCCCCGACCCCGAACCTCGCCGGGCTCCAGGCCGCTGCCGTGGGCCTGAAGCGCCGGCGGTCTCTTGACCGCTTCTGCGGAAGCAGAGAGCGAGCGCCCTCCCTGCCCCGCAACAGTGTCGGACCCGCTCACGGGGAGGATCTCTGGATCCCCCGGGTAAGGCCCCCCCGCAGGCCGACACAACGGGGCCGACGGGTCCTCAGAGCGCTGAGGACCCGCCGCGGCTCCGTGCGGCTCAGCTGACAGTGTCACGATGAAGTGATGTCATCGCGACGCTGCCTCTCCTCAGGCGCACAGCGCGTCATAGGCCGTGCGCCCGAGGAGCTGCCGGAGGAGCGCGCGGCTGAAGAGGACAGAAGAGGAGCGCGCAGCCAGGAAGCAGGTAAGGTGAGTATAAATGTTGTTATTTTTGCCTGCCTGCAGCCCCTATATACTGCCTGTGGCCCCAAAACGCCTGCCTGTAGCCCCTATTTTCCCCTGCCTGTGCCCCATACCCTGCCTGTAGCTCCTAAATACCTGCCTGTGACCCCGAAAACCCTGCCTGTAGCCCCCATACGCCTGCCTTTGGCCCCTATATCCTGACTGTGCCCCTATTTTACCTGCCTGTGGCCCCATACGCCTGCCTGTGGCCCCATACGCATGCCTGTAGCCCCTATATACCTGCCTGTGGACCCATACGCCTGCCTGTTGCCCCATACGCCTGCCTGTGGCTCCCATACACCTGCCTGTGGCCCTTATACGCCTGGCTGTGGCCCCTATACGCCTGCCTGTGACCCTATACGCCTGCCTGTGGCACCTTTATGCCTGATTGAGCCACTATACGCCTGCCTGAGCCCCCCATATGCCTGCCTGAGCCCCTATACGCCTGCCTGTGGCCCCATATGCCTGCCTGTGGCCCCCATACGCCTTCCTGAGCCCCCATATGCCTGCCTGTTTCCCCTATACGCCTGCCTGTGGCCCCTATATGCCTGCCTGAGCCCCTATACACCTACCTGAGCCCCTATACGGCTGCTTGAGCCCCTATACGCCTGCCTGAGCCCCCATATGCCTGCCTGTGCCCCTATAGCTATATACCTGCCTGAGCCCCTATAACTAAATACCTGCCTGTGTGCCCCTATAATACCTGCCTGAGCCCCAATAGCTATATAACCCCTGAGAGTGACACTATATCTATATACCTGCCTGAGTGCCCCTATATCTATATACCTGCCTGAAAGTGACCCTATGTCTATATACCTGCCTGAGAGTGACCCTATATCTATATACCAACCTGTCTAAGGGGACAATATACATATACCTGCCTGACTGAGAGGGCATATCTATATACCTGTCTAACTGAGGGACTTATATACCTATAAAAAAGGGAGAAAACGGGAAATGTGAGGATTCTAAGATTTTTGGTGTCCAAATCTGCAGGGACGAGTATTGGCCGTGGAGCAATCACATGAAGGTGTGAACCGGGAGGGAGAAGAAAAGGGAAAGTGCCCCGACGCTGATCAGAAATGATGTCTCCGGGGGAGTCACTAACACAACTGTAGTGTAATCACTTATATTTCTGCAAGCCTACATACAACTAGTATCTACCCCCTATTGGTCACTGTATGACGGTGGTATATGTAATTTAGAGCCTGTGTACAGCTGAAAGTCACATGTGGGGGTTGCGTTTGGTCCCGGTCTGGCAGGATTATTTGATCCTTAAAGTAGTAAAAGTTTTTGGGTCTTGGTTTTGTAGGAGTGTTTTTTAGTAACAATCTTTTGTCTGGTAGATTTATTCCATGTATAGGTGGATTATTCGGTGACTGTTATTTAGGGGTATTTAGGGGAGGTGAGCGATTTTGAAAAAGCAAATTTGTCATCGCTGATTTTCATTGTGCGGTGACTGCTGAGGAGATGGACTGGAGCTATGTGGAATATGCAGAAAATTTGTGACAGGACCAGGCGCCGGGGTGAGAGGAATTAGTGTGAGGGGACATTTTTGGGGGAGTGAGGGGGGGGGGCGCCATTGGCTGTACTTGCCTAGGGCACCAAAATGCCTTGGTCACACACTGCGCTTTTGCTGTGTTATTGCCACGTTTCTCAAATGCATAAAAAACACATACATTTTGTCATAATCTAGTATATACAACAGCTTATAGTGAGGAATTCCAATTAATAAAAAAAGTCTTTAAAAAAACATAAACTCAAAGCAAGATCCCTACTGGAAAGCAATGGATAAGGGGAAAAAAATGGTGCAAAACGAAGCAAAACATGGAATGCAGTATCTCCAATAACTTTTCAAGAAAAAATCTTCAAACCTGGCTAGCATTGAAAGGAAGTTTCACATTTTGGGGAAAAAAACCGGGGAAGATATTAAATATATATAAAACAGACAGTTTTGCAGGGCCCAAAAAAACAGGTATAAAAATTGACAGTTTTATAAATTGTGATACGACACTAATTTTTTCTCATTTTTCTGTGCTTACTGTAAAAAAACTTATTTGGCCCAATATCCGCAAGATAAAAACAAAACAGGAACAACTAGCAGGATTAGAAAAAATCAATGGGCCGGAAAACCGACGGTATGGACGCCCAAGGCAGAGCTCCGCATAAAGGGCCGAAAATTTTCCCCCGAAAAAACCCCTGCTCTCGCCCCCCATGACAGGGGGAAGATCTCCCGCAGCAGAAAGAAAAAAACCCCCGCACATAAAAACGCGGGACCGACAGCCCGGATACCTTCCTCCACCCCCCCCCCCGGCCGTCCCTCCACTCCCCCCGCCCCCCCCCGTTCCGGTCAGCCCCACTCTCCCGGGGCCCGCATTAAGGGGGCCCGGCTTTCCCCGGGCACGCCGCAGTCCCTTCACGGCCCCCATCCACACCCGCGCCCGGGCACCCGAGCTTTTTTGGGACTTGGGGGGCGCCCCCAACCGGGTCCTTACCGGACGGAGGAACCCCGCAAGTCCCCTCAGGGACGGCTCCCTCTCCCCTCCCCATTTGTGGGGACCTGAGGGCCCAATGACCTCCCTCCTCACTCCTACGGGGCACTCCCAAACCCGGGGCTAGGCTGCACGGGCCCTAAAAATGCCTAATAGGCTAAGGGCCAAGCTGCCCCGGGGCCCCAAATGGGGGTAGCACCCACCCAAAAGGGGCTCCCCAAGCTCATATTGGGGCAGAGACCTGGAAACCCTGCTCCCCCTCCCATCCTCCGGGGACTCTCAAAACAGCCTCCTCCAGGGCAAGCCCCCTCCCATGTGCTGGACTCCCCATACCCTACCTCCTGCACCCCACCTTGGGGAGAGGATGAGCGCTCCCAGATGGGGATAACGGGGGCCCTCTTATCTGATTTTTACAGGGGCCTTTAAAGGGGAACCGTCTCTAAGACAAGAATAAAGATATGGCTTCAGGGTTTTCCTGGGGGACACCATGATGATACACCAAATATTTGGCCCAGGTCACCCAGCCCCATCAGCACAAATACCCATGCAAGAAAAGGGGGGCGCCATTGAGATTTGGATAACCGGGGGCCCGAACAATGTGCAATTAAAGGGGCCCCAGCCTCAGGGGGGAAAAAAAATATTAAGGGAACGCTGGACTCCCCGTTCTCCCAAGTTTTGGGGACTCTCCCCCCCCCACATTCAACTGGGGTAAACCCACAGAGCACGGGGCCCAAAAGGGGTTTACTCCACTGCCAAAGGGACGCATCTGCTGCCCACACTTTCCCAAATTGAAAACGTCAAAAAAAAAAAGCCCGGTGCTCGCCCGGCATTTTAAAGACCTCAATTCAGCTGTTTCAAGACCCTCGTGGTTCACCCTTAAACCGCTTCTAAAAACCTCTCCGTCCCCTTCAGGAACGCACATACCTTAAGGGGGCACTTCCCCTTTTCCCTTCTCCCGTCGAGAAGGGAAACGTCCCGCTCAAAACCCCCAAACCTCCCAGCCCTTTTCCAAGATTGCAATTCCGATCCCCAAATTGGAGGACTGGGACCTCTCCATTCCTCCCCCTCCCCCCCCCCCCCCCCAGCTGGCAAAGGGCATCATCTCGTAAGGGGGTCTCAGCAGCCTCAGCAGGTCATCTCCCATCTCCTCCAAAGCCCTCGTCCCCCC
>JAODAL010027239.1:0-55296 GCA_025379985.1 Phyllomedusa bahiana
AGGAAGATAGATATCATATACCCGTGAGATGAGAGGAGCTCAGAGATCATCATTATACCTGGGGATGGGACTCGAGATACTCATATACTGGGATGAGGAGCTCAGGTGACTTTACCTGTGGAGAAGGAGCTAAATGACTCATTATCCTGTGGTAGAGGATTTGGAAAGCATCATTATACTGGTGGATGAGGAGTCAGAGATCATTATCCTTGAGAAGAACTCGAGAGAACATATCTGGTGAATGAGAGATTCAGAGATGACATCATTAACCTGTGAGATGAGAGGATCAGAGATACATATTTATGTGGATGAGAGTTCAGAGAATCATTATACTTGGTGAGATGAGGACTCAGAGATGACATCTTATATGGGAGATAGAGGAGCTCAGAGATGACCTCATTATACTGGTGAGATGAGAGGAGCTCAGAGATGACATCATTATACCTGGTGAGAAGAGAGGAGCTCAGGGATGACATCATTATACCTGGTGAGATGAGAGGAGCTCAAAGATGACATCATTATACCTGGTGAGATGAGCTCAGAAATGACATCATTATACCTGGTGAGATGAGAGGAGCTCAGGGATGACATCATTATACCTGGTGAGATGAGAGGAGCTCAGAGATGACATCATTATACCGGGTGAGATGAAAGACATTCAGAGATACATCATTATACCTGGTGAGATGAGGAGCTCAGAGATGACATCAATTATACCTGTGAGATGAGAGGAGCTCAGAGATGACATCATTATACCTGGTGAGATGAGAGGAGCTCAGAGATGACATCATTATACCTGGTGAGATGAGAGGAGCTCAGAGATGACATCATTATACCTGGTGAGATGAGAGGAGCTCAGAGATGACCTCATTATACCTGGTGATGAGAGACGCTCAGAGGTGACATCATTATACCTGGTGAGATGAGAGGAGCTCAGAGATGACATCATTATACCTGTGAGATGGATGATATACAGGAAGTCAGGATGACATCATTATACCTGGTGAGATGAGAGGAGCTCAGAGATGACATCATATACCTGGTGAGATGAGAGGACATCAGAGATGACATCATTATACCTTGGTGAGATGAAGGAGTCAGAGATGAAATCATTATACTTGGTGAGATGACAGGAGCTCAGAGATTACCTCATTATACCTGGTGAGATGAGAGACATTCAGAGATGACATCATTATACCTGGTGAGATGAGAGGAGCTCAGAGATGACATCATTATACCTGGTGAGATGAGAGACATTCAGAGATGACATCATTATACCTGGTGAGATGAGAGGAGCTCAGAGATGACATCATTATACCTGGTGAGATGAGAGGAGCTCAGAGATGACATCATTATACCTGGTGAGATGAGAGGAGCTCAGAGATGACATCATTATACCTGGTGAGATGAGAGGAGCTCAGAGATGACATCATTATACCTGGTGAGATGAGAAATGTTCAGAGATGACATCATTATACCTGGTGAGATGAGAGGAGCTCAGAGATGACATCATTATACCTGGTGAGATGAGAGGAGCTCAGAGATGACATCATTATACCTGGTGAGATGAGAGACATTCAGAGATGACATCATTATACTTGGTGAGATGACAGGAGCTCAGAGATTACCTCATTATACCTGGTGAGATGAGAGACATTCAGAGATGACATCATTATACCTGGTGAGATGAGAGGAGCTCAGAGATGACATCATTATACCTGTGAATGAGAGGAGCTCGGATGACATCTTATACCTGTGAATGAGAGGAGCTCAGAGATGACATCATTATCCTGGTGAATGAGAGACATCAGAGATGACTCATATACCTGGTGAGATGGAGAGCTCAGGATACATCATATACCTGGTGAGATAGAGAGCTCGGATACCATTATACCTGGTAGAGAGAGGACTCAGAGATGACATCATTATACCGTGAGATGAGAGAGCTCAGAGATTACATCATTATACCTGGTGAGAAGAAAGGAGCTCAGAGATGACATCATAACCTGGTATGGAGCATGAGATTACTCATTATACCTTGAATAGAGAGTCAGAGTACATCATTATACCTGGTGAGATGAGAGACATTCAGAGATGACATCATTATACCTGGTGAGATGAGAGGAGCTCAGAGATGACATCATTATACCTGGTGAGATGAGAGGAGCTCAGAGATGACATCATTATACCTGGTGAGATGAGAGGAGCTCAGAGATGACATCATTATACCTGGTGAGATGAGAGGAGCTCAGAGATGACATCATTATACCTGGTGAGATGAGAGACATTCAGAGATGACATCATTATACCTGGTGAGATGAGAGGAGCTCAGAGATGACATCATTATACCTGGTGAGATGAGAAATGTTCAGAGATGACATCATTATACCTTGTTTTAATGAGAGGGGCTCAGAGGGTGAAAATATTATACCTGGTGAATTTAGAGGAGCCAGAGATGAAAACATTACTACCCGGTGGGGATGAGAGGGGGCTCAAGATGACATCATTATACCGAAGAGATGAGAGGACTCAAAAGATGACCTCATTAAAACCTGGTGATGAAAACGCTCAAAATTTGGGCATCAATTTTAAACCCGGGGGAGATTTAGAGGAGGGTCAAGATGACATCATTAACCTGGGGGGGAATTAGAGGGGCTCAGGGAAAGACATCATTATACCTGGTGAGTGAAGGGGGTTTTAGAGATTACATCAAATTTTACCTTGGGAGATTTAAGGAGCTCAGAGATACATCATTATAAACCCGGGGAAAGAGAGACATTCCCGTAATAACAAACATTAAACTTGTGAATGAAGGAGCTCAGAGATGACATCAATTTTAAACCCGGTGAATTTAGAACTTTTAGAGAAACATCATTATACCTGGTTAATGGGGGGAGCTCAAAAGATGACACAAATTTCTACCTGGTGAGATTTTGAGGAGCTCAGAGATGACCTCATAAAACCTGGAGAGATTTAAGACAAATTTAGAAAATTCCAAAAAAAAATACTTGGGGGAGATGAAAGGAGCCAGAGAAGACAAAATTAAAAAATGGTAGATTACGAGCTCCGAGAAAGAAAAACATTATACCTGGTTTAGATGAAAGAAAATTCAGAGATGCCTAAATTATACCTTTTCTGAGAAAGAGGAGCTAAAGAAGACAACATTTTACCCGGGTTGAAAGAAGGACTCCCGAATTTTCATCATTAACCGGGGGAGAAGAAAAGGAGCTAAGAATACATCATTATTACCCCGGGTTTAGATGGAAAAGGGGGCTTTAGAGATGGAAAATCCCAAAATACCTGGTGAAAATGAGGGGGAGGGTCAGAGATGACACATTATACCTGGGGAAATGGGGAAAGGGGCTCGAGATTAAAATCCTTACTACCTGGTGAGATTTAGAGGAGGGTCAAGATTACATCATTAAAACCCGGAGAGATGAGAGGAGCTCAGAGATGAAACCCAAATTTTAAACCCGGGGATGAGAGACCCTCAGGGGGTGACAAACAAAATTTCCCCGGGGGAGAAGAGAGGACTCAAGTGACCCTCATTTATACCTGGTGGGGATTAGAGGACTCAGGGAAAAGACACCTTATACCTGTTAGATGAGAGGGGTTTTAGAGATGACATCATTAAACCCCGGTGAGGGTAGAGGAGCTCAGAGATGACACATTATACCTTTTTAAAAATGAGAGACATTCAGGGGAAAGGGCATCATTATACTTGGTGAGATGAGAGGGGCTCAAGAGATGACATCATTATACCTGGTGAGATGGGTAAAAGCTCAGAGATGACATCATTATACCTGGAGAAATGAGCGGAGCTCAGAATGACATCAATTTTACCTGGTGAAAATGGGGAGGGGCTCAAAAGATGACATATTATAAACCCGGTGAATGAAAAGACATTCAGAAAATTAAAATCCTTATACCTGGGAGATGGGAGGAACCCCAGAAAATGACCCTCAAAACTAAACCTTTGAGATAGAGGAGCCTTTAAAAAACCTCATTATACCTGGGGAATGAAAAAAGGGGGCTCAAAAAGATGACATCATTTTTACCTGCTGAGATGAGAGAAACTCAGAGAAAACCTCCATTAACCTGGGAGAATGAGAGGGCTCAAGATGCATCATTAAAACCTGGTGGGTATTAGAGGAGCCCCAGAGATTACATCAAATTTTACCTGGTGAGATGAGATGAGCTCAAAAGGGTGACATCATTATACCTGGTGAGATGAGAAAGGTTTTAAAGGGTGAAAAACCCTTTTACCCGGTGAGGGGTAAGAAAAAAAAGGAAAGGGGCCCCAGAGATACAATCAATTTAAACCTGGTGAGATGAAGGGGGGGTTTAGAGATGACAACATTACTAAACCTGGTGAGATAGAGGACCCCAAAATGACTCCCTTAAACCTTGGGGAAAGAGAGGAGCTCAGAATGAAAATCAATTTTACCTGGTGAATTGAAGGACCCCAAAAGATTTACATCATTATACCTTGGGGAGGGTGAGAACCCTTCAGAGATGACCCTCAATTTTAGCGGGGAATGAGAGGAAACCCCAGGGGTGACAAACATTATACCTGGTGAGATGAGAGGAAACTCAGGGATGACATTTATTATACCCGGTAAGGAAAGAGAGGAGCTCAGAATTTACATCAATTTTACCTGGGGAATTTAAAAACATTTAAGAGTAAATCATTATACTTTGTGAGATGACAAACTCAGAGAATTTCCTCATTAAACTGGTGAGATGAGGGGAACCTTTCCCGAAAATGAAAATCATTAAACCTGGGAGATGAGAAAAAGTTCAGAAAATTTACATCATTTTAAAAACCCGGTTTGATAAAGGACTCAAAAAATGACAACATTAAAAACCGGGGGAGATTAGAGGAGCCCCAAAAGAGACATCATTAAAAACCTGGTGAGATGAAGGAGCTCAGAATGACATCAATTAACCTTTTTGAATGAAAGGGGCTCAGAGAGAAAATCATATACCTGGGAGAAATGAAAAGGAGCCAAGATGAATCATTTATAAACCCGGGAATGGGAGAAAATTCAGAGAAGACATCAAATTTTAAAACCCGGTGAGAAGAGGGAGCTAGGGATGGGCATCATTTTACCTTGGGGAATAGAGGAGCTCAGGGGTGGGCATCATTATTTCCCCTGGAAGAGAGAGGGGCTCAAAAGATGACAACATTAAACCTGGTGAATGAGAGACTTCAGAGAAGAAAATTTAAAACTTGTTGAGGGTGACAGGAGCACCCGAGATTACCTCATTATACCTGTGAGATTTTTAGACAAATTCCCAAAAATGACATCATTTTACCCGGTTTAGATGAAGGAGCTCAGAGATGACATCAATTTTAACCGGGGGAGATGAGAACGTTCAGAAAATGACATCATTAAACGGTTTAATGAGAGGAAGCTCAAAAGAGGGCATCAAATTTTACCCCGGGGAGATGGGGAGGAAACCAGAGATGACAAAAATTATACCTTGGGGAGAAAATTCGGGGTCAAGATGACATCATTATACCTGGGGATGGAGGAAACTCAGAATGACAACATTAAAACCCGGTGAGATGGGGAGCTTTTAGAGATACATCATTTTACCTGGTTTAGATGGGGGGGCTCAGAGAAGACATCATTACTACCTGGTGAATTAAAAGGGCCCCAGAGAAGACCTCAATTTTACCTGGGAAGAGAGGAGCCAGAAAATGAAACCCCATTATACCCGTTGGATGAGGACCAGGAAAATGACATCAATTTTACCCGGGGGGGATTAGAAAATCAGAAAATGACATCATTAAACCCTTTGGGGGAGAAGACAAGGGGGCTCAAGATGAAAATCATTATAAACCCGGGGAGATGGGGAAGAGCTCAGAGATGACATCATAATACCTTTTTGAGATGTAGGAAACCAGAAAAATGACATCATAAAACCGGTGGATAAAGGAGCTCCCGAGAGGGCACCCTTTTAACCGGTGAAAATGAGAGGGGCTCAGGGGATGACATCAAAATACCGGGAGGGTGAGAGACAATTTTAAGATGCCTCATTTTACCTTTGGGGAAAATGAGAGGAGTCCAGGAAAAAATGACAAACATTATACCTGGTGAATGAGGAAAAAGTTCAAGAAAGACATCCTTAAAAACCGGTAGATGAAGGAGCTTTAGGGATGACACATTATACCGGTGAGAAGAAGGGGCTAGAATGACATCATTAAACCTGGTGAGATAAAGGAACTCAAATGACACATTATACCCGGGGAATGAGAGACAACAGAATGACATCATTAAATCTAGGAGAAAAGAGGAGCCAGGGATTAACATCTTATACCTGGTGAGAAGAAGAGGGGGCTTTAGACAAGACAAAATTATACCCGGTGAGATGAGAACATTCAGAGATGACATCATTATACTTTTTGGGGAGAAGACAGGGGCCCAGAGAATTTCCTTTAATTTTAAACCTGGTGAGATGAAGACATTCAAGATTACAACATTTAAAACCTGGTTGAATGAAGGAGCTCCAAATGACATCATTATAACCCCGGTGAATAGAGACTTTAAGATTTACCCCATTATACCTGGTGGATGAGGAGCTCAAATACAAACATTTTTAAAAATTTTGGGGGAAAAAAGAGGGGCTCAGAGATACAACATTATACCTGGGAGATGGAAGGGGGCCCCAGAAAGTCATCAATTTCTACCTGGTGAGAAAAGAGGATTAAAGAAAGACATCATTATACCTGGGAGAGAAGAGAGGGGGCTCAGAGATGAATCCCTTAGAACTGGTGAAAATGAGAGGAGCTCAGAAAATTAAAATCAATTTTAAAAAGGGGAGATGAGAGGGCTTTAGAATGACAACATTATACCTGGTGGATTTAAGGACACAGGGAAAGAAATCATTATAAACCCGGGAGATTTAGAGAAACTCAAGATTTACAACATTAACCTGGGAGAAAGGGGGCCAGAGAAGACCTCATTAAACCGGTGAAATGAAGACCTCAGAGAACCCCATTATAAAATGGGAGATTAGAGGAACCCCAGGGATGACATCATTATACCGGTGAATGAAAATGTTCAGAAATGACATCATTAAACCTGGTAGATAAGTTCCCCCAGAATTTACACATTTCTACCCCGGGGAGGGTAAGAAAACTCAGAGAAGACCCATTAAATACCCGGTGGGGGGGTGAGAGGGCTCAGAATCACATCATTATACCGGTGAATTAGAGACTCAGAGAAGACATCTTATACCTGGTGAGATGAGAGGGGCCAGGGATGACATCATTATACCTTGGGGAATGAAAATGTTTCCAAAAGGGGACATCATTAACCGGTGAGATAAGAGGAGCTCAAGGGGATACATCATTATACCTGGTGAGGAAAGAGAGGAGCCAGAGATGACAACATTACAAACCCGGGAATTAGAGGAGCTCAAGATGACATCATTTACCTTTGGGGAAAATGGAAAACTAGAGATGACATCATTATACCTGGGGGGGGAGATTAGAGGGGCCTTTAGAGATGACATCATTTTTACCTGGTGAGATAAGAGGAGCTCAAGATTACAAACCCTTTTAAACCCGGTGAGATTAAGAGGAGCTCAGAGATTTAACATTATTTCTACCTGGAGAAGAGAGGAAGGCCCCCAGAGATGAAAATCAATTTTCCCGGGGAGATGAGAAGGCCAGAATGACATCATTATTCCTGGTGAATGAGGGATGTTCCAAATGAAACATCAATTTAAACCTTGGGAAAAGAATGTTTTAGAGCACTCCAAAATAAAGCCCAAACAAAAAGGGCGCACGGCAAAACACATTAAAAAAGGGGGGAAAACCTGCATCAAATTTTTTTTGAAATTTTTTTTGGAATGTTTTTTTACCGAGGGTTTTTTGGTTTTTTTAATTAAACACAAAGGGGGGGCAGCTGCCCCCCTTTTGGGCGGACCCCCCACCCACACAAAACTTTTTGTTTAAACATACGAGCAAAGCTTTGGGGAAAACCCCGCCCTTGGGGAGGTTTTTAAAACATTAGCCCCCCATTGAACTGAAAGGCCCCCTTGCCGTTGGGGGATGGGCCCCAATAAGGGTTTTATTAATTTGTACCTAAGGCTTAGTTCACAGGCGTAATTGGGGTCAGTAACAGTACAACCTGCAACTACGGCGGGTTTTCCGGGAGTCGCTCTGAAAACCGCGTAGGGGGGACCATCAGCCCCCCCGGGGCCCATTGCCCATTAAATTACTCCGCCGCGTATTCCGCCCGAAAAGAAAATTGCCCATTTTAACTCCCCCGCGGCGTAAAAATACAAACGTATTGTACAAAGCAGGGAGAGGGGGGTTTAAATTCCAAAATTTTTTTATGAGAACTACGATTACCAAAATTTGGGCACGCATCTAACCCGTATTAACCCGCAAATACGATGCGAAATGCGCCCCGAAATTTGACAGTTTTGAACATAGCCTAAGAGTTTCAGGCTTTCATGTATCCTAAATGTAGCAGAAATGCACTTTGAAATAGTTTGTATGGTCATTGTTTGTCTCTAAGGCCATGTTCACACGGCTTAAAAAAAAGGGGCCCCTAATTTTGGTTTCCAAAAAAACGCGCCCCAAGTGCGCCAATTACGGGCCCAAAACGGCCCATTCATTACGGTAACCCACAGTTTTTTCATAAGAACTAGGATTACGTCCCCCTTTGTGAATAACTAAAAAGGGGTAAACCCGGGCCCCTGGCAAATTTAAAAAAATTTGGGCCCGAAGTGACGGCCCCCCCCCTCACTTCCCCCCTCCCCCCCCGCCCCACCCCCCTTTCCACACGGGGTAAAATTTCGGGGGCCCTAAAATTTCGTCCCGGGAATTAAGCCGTTGAACATGGGGCCCTTTTGTTTTGGGAGAGCTTTCTGGTCCGTTTTTTTGTGTTTGCATTGTTTCGGCTTCAAAAACGGCAAACTAAAAAGCTGAACGTGTGAACGCAGCCTAAAAGCTCTTCATGGTCCATACATCCCGGTCCTGCAGCTACATGTTCCCCGGGGGCCCCATGAATGAGCCCTGGAATGATCAGCTCATTTCTCCACTATTATATTTGAAAGCTGATTTTTATGTTTCCACATTGACTTGTGTTTGAGTATCGCACAGGTCATCTCGGAAGACAAGGGGGGTCATATATTTTTGCTGGGATTGCGTGAAGATTTTCCAGCTATCTCTGTTCTCAAGCCCTCGCTCCCCCACTAATTAGCAGAGCCTATCCCCACAAGGAGAATTAAAACCCTTAAAATGCAGAATAGAGAACTGAGGCATCAGGAACATCATGGCTCATACCGTGGAGACTTCAGCGAGAGGGTGAGTGACGTCTCGGAGGTCCAGACCTGATTATGAGCAGGGAACAGCATTTTTCCTATACAGATTTTTATTAGGCTGAGGGGACTTGGCTGGGGGCGAGGTCATATCTTAACTTTTAGTGAACGTAACATGAAAACATGAAGCGCAGACGACTTTAAAGTGCCGGCGACATGAGCACCATGCTCGGAGCTGTGGTGCTCTACTTGCCCTGTACACTACATCTGATGATATTCGAGGTCCAACTTAGGTCTCCCAAATACAGTAGTTCAGGGCCCCCGTTCACTATGAACCTAGCGGTTGGCTGGTGTTACCTGTCAGACTACTTCTTCCTCACTGATGACTTCCCTTCTTTGCTCTCTGTTTCTGTGAGTAGTTTTTCTCTGGAGGCCCGGTGCACTGGGCTTGCCTGCCTCTGTCCCACCACCGGCTCATGGTCAGATGACCTCTTTTTGCTGCAAGTAGCTTACCAACTACTACCTACAACTCTCAACTCAACTGGTCCCTGTAAGATGGCTGACTATAAATTCCTGCAGTCTCACTCTATACTCAGGACCCTCCATAGATGCAGTATTTTCACTTGTGAGAATTGGATGTATAAGTTTATATTGTTGATTGTCAGAGAGGTCATAGCTTAAATTTTAGTGATGCAAAATAACACAGGGTGCAATACTGTGACGGGCACCTAATGCAGGTGTACGAGAATGGTGTTTGGGTCCACTGTGGTGTGCGGGGAGTTTGGTGCTTCCATGAATGAAAGCCCCGGAGACAGCACTTTTGAGGTCTGGGCAAATGCTTAGGACATCACAGTTACAGTTTCACATTTGTTCACATGAAAGTACACTTACTTTTTTACAAATCTTTTCCCTTCTGCACAGTAGTCTCACCACGGGGCAAACTTATATTTTCCCCTGCGTGCACATCAACCAGTGATCTTCTAGGCCCAATGGTATAAATTAGGTCTACCAAATCTAGTAGACCTTGGGCTTTCCATACCCCTTCACCATGAACCTAGCAACTGGCTGGTGTTGCCTGCTAGACTACTTTTCCCTCCTCATTGGTGGTTTCCCTTCTACTCTCCCTTGCTCTACATCTCTGTGAGTAGTTTTTCTCTGGAGGCCTAGTGTTCTGGGCTTGCCTGCCTCTGTCCCACTGCCGGCTGGGGATCAAATGACCTTTTTATGCAAATAACTCCAACGTGAACTATCAGTTACTCAACTTAGCTGAACTGGTCCTTTTAATATGCCTGATTGTATATGCTTGCAGCCCCATCCTCTACCCTGGACCCCCCACCCCTACCCCACAGATGTAATATTTTCACTTATGAGAAACACAGATATAATTTTATATCAAGGATAATTTTTATCCCACAATCCCTTGCTCTGCCGCACTGCGTCTAGGAAGGAACTATAGCCCTGTTCATCCAGAGCTTTCTGGCTCATGAATAGAATGCCGAAGCTACAATCTAGATAACTCAACATTTGATCCCCATGTCTCCATTATATGGCTATGAGAATGCTAGAATTATATCCCTAGAGTATAAACTAAATTCTCAGGCTCCATGGGCTTATAAATAGCCGCAGCTACTATATCAGGAGGCCTGTAATTATCACATCTGGACTTGTTTTGCATGACTCTATGTACAGTGACTTTATGATATGATGAGACTTTCCGGCCTGAGCTCGGTATAAGGATGTGTCTTACCATGTTACATACATGTTCTACCAGATTGGGCAGGGACGACTTCTCCTTCATCTCTGCTCCCTTACTTGTTTTGTAGAATGGGATGTATGGGATGATGTCTCCTGTCTGTAAATTATAAGATCATCGCCAAGGAAGTTGGTGGTTACATATACTGTAAGTCTAAAGCCCCGTCTGAGCCACTAATAGTGGTAACGTAACTCCCAGGTATATTCTAATACTCTCATTATTCATAATTATGTGAATTGGGCATCATCCCCTCACGCAGAAGACCCTTAAATGAATAGAAATGGAAATGTGTCAATCTCTTATGGGTTGTTCTAGTTATTTCCTATGAATTCGAAGTCTTCTTCACCATGGGTGGAACTTATATGTGACACATGATTGCAGCTGGGTAGACAAAGGGACATGAGGGTGGAGTCTGTTACAGGGACATGAGGTTGGAGTTTAATACAGGGACATGTGGGTGGAGTCTGATATAGGGACCTAAGGTGGAATTTGACAAAAGTACATAGAGGTGGAATCTGACAAAGGGACATGGGAATGGAGTCTGATACTGGGACAAGTGGTGGAGTCAGATATAGGGACATTGGGTTGGTGTCTGACAAAGGGACATGAGAGTGAAGTCTAATATAGGGACATAAGGGGGTATCTGAAAAGAGTACATTGGTGTGGAGTCTGATAAATGAACGTGGGGGTGGAGTCTGACATAGGAAAATGGGGGTGGAGTCTGACAAAGGACATGAGGGTGGAGTCTGACAAAGGACATGAGGGTGGAGTCTGACATAGTGGTGGAGTATAAGACTGAGGTCACCTGGTGGAGCAGCCCTCACAATTTTGATTAGAAATGTGCGCTAAGAACTATTTTTATGTGTCCAAGAAGTAGCAGAAATGCTTTTTTAAGTAGTTCATATACAGTATCTCACATAAGTGAGTACACCCCTTACATATTTGTAAATATTTTATTACATCTTTTAATGAGACCACACTGAAAATATAACAATGTAAATTTGGTGCGCCCTCAAAAGAAACTCAACACACAGCCATCAATGTCTACACCGCTGGCAAGAAAGGAGAGGGCACTCCTAAGTGAAAATGGACAAATTGTGCCCAATTTGCCATTTTCCCTCCATGGTGTCATGTGACTCATTAGTGTTACAAGGTCTCATGTGTGAATGAGGAGCAGATGTGTTAAATTTGGTGCTGTCACTCCCACACTTTCTCATACTGGTCAGTGGAGGTTCAACATGGCGCCTCATGGCAAAGAACTGTCTGAGGATCTGAAAAAAATAATTGGTGCTCTACATAAAGATGGCGGAGGCTAGAAGAAGATGCCAACCCCCTAACACTGAGCTGCTGCCGGGGGCCAAGACCATACAGCAGTTGAACAAGACAGTCTACACTAAGAACAGGTCTCAGAATGGTCAACCAAAGAAGTTGAGGGCACATGCTCAGTGTCATATCCAGAGATGAGTGCTGCCAGCATTGCTGCAAAGGTTACACTGATTGGGGTGGGAGGTCAGCCTGTCAATGCCCAGAGCATATGCAGCACACTGCATCAAATTGGTCTGCATTGCTGTCATCCCAGAAATAAGCCTCTTCTAAAGATTATGCATAAGAAAACCCACAAACAATTTGTTGAAGACAAGCAGACTAACTACATGGATTACTGGAACCACGTCCTGTGCTCTGATGAGAGCAAGAGAAACTGTTTGGTTCAGATGGTGTCAGGCATGTGTGGCGGCAACCAGGTAAGGAGAACAAAGACAAGTGTGTGTGCCTACAGTCAAGCCTGGTGGTGGGAGTGTCATGGTTTGGGGCTGCATGAGTGCGGCTGACTGTGGGGAGCTATAGTTCATTGAGGGAACCATGAATGCCACCATGTACTGTGACATCCTGAAGCAGAGCATGATCCTCTCCCTTCTGGGCCGCAGGGCAGTATCCAACATGATAACAACCCCAAACACCTCCAAGACCCCCTGCCTTCTAAAGAGAATGAGGGTGAAGGTGCTTGACGGCCAAGCGTCTCCAGACCTAAACCCTATGGAGCATCTGTGGGCCTCCCCCAAACGGAAGGTGGAGGAGCCAAGGTCTCTACCATCCACCAGCTCCGTGATGTCGTCATGGAGGAGGGAAAAGGATTCCAGTGGCTGCAACCTGTGAAGCTCTAGTGACCTCCATGCCTAAGAGAGTTAAGGCAGAGCTGGAAAATAATGGCGTCCACACAAAATACTGACACTTTGGGCACAATTTGTCCATTTTCACTTAGGGGTGTCCTCACTTTTGTTGTCACTTAGGGGTGTCCTCACTTTTGTTGTCACTTAGGGGTGTACTGACCTTGTTGCCAGCGGTTTAGACATTGATGGCTGTGTTGAGTTATTTTGAGGCCACACCAAATATACACTGTTTTACAAAGTGAATACTGAATACATTGTATCAAAGTGTCATATCCTCAGTGCTGTCCCATGAACAGATATATTACAATATTGACAAAAATGTGAGGGGTGTCCTTACTTTTGTGAGATACTGTATTCACTGTCTCTCTCTTAGGGCCACATGTATGAAAACTGTATAGGTCTGAAACTCACTTTTTTGCCCATAGTAACCTATTTTTAGACCTATACAGTTTTCATACATGTGGCCCTTAGTGTTTGTAGAGTGCTGCTGATAAGTTTTTGTGTCTGCATTGCTGCGGCCACGCAGGGCCTGGACAAGGCATTTTGGTGCCCTAGGCAAGTACAGCCAATGGCGCCCCCCCACCTCACTCCCCAAAAAATTCCCCTCCCACACACTAATTCCTCTCACCCCTGCGCCAGGTCCTGTCACTAATTTTCTGCATATTCCACACAGCTCCCGTCCACCTCCTCAGCAGTCACTTGCACAAAAGAAAATCAGCCCTAAAAAATCTGCTTTTTCAAAACGCCTTCCCTCCTATACCCAAACCCCTAAATAACAGTCACCAAATAATCCACCGATACATGGAGCAAATCTACCGGACGAATCATTGTTACTAAAAAAACTCCTACAAAACCAAGACCCAAAACTATTACTACTTAAGACTCAAATAATCCTTCCAGACCCTGACCAAACGCATACATGCCAACTCTCCCGCTTTTGGGGGGGGGGTCCCGCTAATTGGGGCCCCCCCCCCCCCCCCCCCGGCCCGAGTTGCATTTTTTTTTTCCCGCCGCCAGAGGCAGCGGGGGGGTCTTTTAAATGCCCCGGGGCAGAGAGCGGGTGCCTACTCCGGCGCCGCTTTGGCCCCTTTTAAAGGGGGTGAAGCGCGCGCGGCCGCTTCACCCCCCGGGTCTGCTGGCGGGGAGGAGGAGGGGGATGTTCCCCCCCCTCCCTTTCCCCCCCCTTATGTCCCGGGACGCCGTACAACAGGTCAGCGGGCAGGGGGGTTACGGGGCTGCACTCACTTTCCCCCGCGACGCGAGGGATAGGCAGGAGATGCCGGGCTGCAGGAGCCTGGTGAGGTAATGGCTTTTATATTTTATTTTTATTAGTTTTTAGGGGGGGGGAACCCTGGTATCAATGGGGGCAACTTTCCCGGGTATCAATGGGGGCAAAATCCCGGCTTAATGGGGGGGCAATGGGGGCCCGGTATCAAGGGGGGCAAATACCTGGCATCAAGGGGGGTGGCTATTTTTTGGGGGGCCCCGGGTATCAATGGGGGGAACAACCCGGCTATCAAAAAAGGGGGAAATACCTGGTATCAAAGGGGGCCAAAAAACCTGGCTACATGGGGGGCCCCGGCTATCAAAAGGGGGGAACTACCGGCTATCAAGGGGGCAAAATACCTGGGTATCAATGGGGGGGACTCCTGGCATCAAAAGGGGGAACTACCTGGTTCTAAAGGGGCAATATGGCTTCAAAGAGGGCAACTACCGGTACTAAAGGGGCATCTACCTGGTAACAAAGGGGGGATTCCCCGACTACAAAGGGGGGATCTATTTTGGGTACAAGGGGGCATTACCGCCTGTAAGGGGCAATACTGGTTATGGGGGCAACTACTGGCTATAAGGGGATCTACCGGCTTTCTTCCAAAGCCATTATGCAGTAGGCGGAGTGGGGGTGGCTTTTTGAAGGGGGGGGACACACCAAAAAGATGGGGTGTCCATGGTATGGGGCCCAGGCAGGCTATGGGGGCACAGGCAGGGTATAGGGGCCACAGGGAAACTAAGGGCCGAGGCAGCGTTAAGGGGGGCAGGCGGCGTATGGGGCCACGGAGGCGTATGGGGGAGGGGGGGGGGTCTTAGGCTGGTATAGGGGCCACGGAGGGGGCCCCCAAAGGGGGTTTGGGGGCCAAGGGAGGCGTATGGGGCCCCAGGCAGGCGTTGGGTCACAGGCAGGTTTTTAGGGGCCCAGGGAGGGTATGGGGAACAGGCAGGGTATGGGGGCTGGCAGGCGTATAGAGGCCACAGGGCGGGAAGGGGCCACAGGGAGGGGTTGGGTCAGGGGAGGGTAAAGGGGCCACAGGCAGGGTATGGGGCCAGGAGGGTATGGGGGGAAAGGGAGGTTATGGGCCCCCGGCAGGGTATAGGGGCCACAAAATTTAGGCCGGGGATAGGGGCCACAGGCGGCGTATAGGGCCACGCAGGGTTAGGGGGCCCGGCAGGCTTTTTGGGCCACAGGGCCCCGGCGTATGGGGGGTCAGCAGGGATGGGGCCACGGCAGGGTATGGGGGGGGTTCTCGGGAGGTTATAGGGGGGACAGGCAGGCGTATAGGGTTGGGGGGCCGGCAGGGGTTTTAAAGGGGGCCAGGGCAGGGTTGGGGCCCAGGCGGGGTAAAGGGGGGGGGCCCCAGCCCCGTTAAAGGGGCCACAGGAGGGTATGGGGCCCCAAGGGGGATTTTTGGGCCCAGGCAGGCTTTTGGGTCAGGCAGGCATAGGGGGGACAGGCAGGCGTAAGGGGGTCAGAAAAGGGTATAGGGGCCCCAAAGGGAGGCTTTTTGGGCCACCGGGGGGGGGGAGGCGAATGGGGGCCAAGGGGAGGGTATGGGGGCCAGCAGGCGTATAGGGGGCCCCGGCAGGGTATGGGGGCAGGCAGCTATAGGGCCACAGGCAGTTTAAAAAAGGGGGGCCAGGCAGGGGTATTGGGCCCCAAAGGGAGGCGTTGGGGCCACGGAGGCGTATGGGGGGCCAAAAAGGGGAAAGGGGGAAAATAAACCCCAAACTAATTTTCCCCCCGGCGGCGTTTGTCCCTCTTTCTCCCTTAACCCGGCCCCAAAAAAACCTTTTCACCCTTTTCTCCCCGGGGGGCCCCCCCAAATTTTTGGCCCCATTCCTCCGAGTCCGGGGCCCCCCTTACATCACTTCATCGCGACGCTGCCAAAGGGGCCCCCACGGGCCGCGGCGGGTTTCCCCCAGCGCTATGAGGACCCCCGGGGCCCCCCTGGTTTGGTCCCGTGCTTACCGGAGGTCCAAACGATCCCCCGGGAGCGGGCCCCCAAAACGTCGGGGGGCGGAAGCTCCCTCTGCTCCCCCAAAGGGTCAAAGAGACCGCCCGGCGTTCAGGGCCCCTGGCACGGGCCTGGAAACCCGCGGGGTCGGGGCCCTTTCCCGCCCCTTGGATGGCAGAGAAGGCGCCCCTAGGCAATCGCCTACCTCGCCCCATCGTCCCGCCTTGCGGGCCAGTCGTGTGACCTAAAATTTTTTTTCAAGATTTTTTTGGGGTGTGTGATCATTTTTTTTTTTTGGGGGGATTTTTTTTTAAACTTTTTAAAAGGGGTTGTCTCACTCCCTTGACCTCTGAACTCATCCTGTTTTCTTGGTTTCATTTTGAATTCAGGGGGGGTTTACTGGCTTCCTAGGCTGCAGTAGAAACCCGGGCTTTCTATAGGAACCAGTGTGGGACCTAACAGGGGAGAGGGAAAGGCTGTAGCTATAGCAAAAACCGTGCTGGCAGCCTATAGGAGAGATCAAACAGGGTTTTAGCTATAGCAAAACCCTGCTGGCAGCCTATCAGGAGAGACCGAACAGGGCTGTAGCTATATAGCAACCAGTGCTGGCAGCCTATCAGGAGATCAAACAGGTCTGTAGCTATAGCGACCAGTGCTGGCAGCCTATCAGGAGAGATCAAACAGGTCTGTAGCTATAGCAGCCAGTGCTGGCAGCCTATCCGGAGAGCTCAAACAGGTCTGTAGCTATAGCGACCAGTGCTGGCAGCCTATCAGGAGAGACCGACAGGTCTTTAGCTATAGCAACCAGTGCTGGCAGCCTATCATGAGAGAGTAAACAGGTCTGTAGCTATAGTGACCTAAGGAGCTGATGCAGCCCATATAAGAGGGGATATCTAGGAATAGGTAGGACACTGGTAATAGACACATATTGCAAAGTGACTTGTTTTTCCAAGATCTTTAACATAAAAAGCAGCGATCCCTGTAGTGAGACGACCCCTTTAAGTCTGACAATGGGACATGTGGGTGGAGTTTGACAAATAAACATGGCGATGGTGTCCGATGCATCTCCTACAATGTGGTACCGTACTGTAACAGTATCTGCAGGGAGCACCAAGCCGTTGGGTCTGGGTGGGTGAGGGGATCCTGCAGATATTGTATCATCTTTCAGTTTTAATTGACCTGTTCTTTTGAGATGTAGAAGAATGTGAATTATCTGATTATAATGTACTTAGGCAATAGTCAGGTCGCTCATTATAGAACTGACTTGATCAATAAGGAGCCTGAGCTCGTTGCTTTTCCACGGCTGGTTTTTAGTTTTCATCTTTGAGAATCTTTTTTTTTTTTTTTATTGCTACTTTTTTTGTGTATTTTCCTAATCATTTTTCCTTTAAAAGGAAATATCCTCGAGGGAGCCGATGATTATACAAATGTAAATGTTCTCAGGGGGCTCAAGTCCCATTACACAGCATTTATTGGTTTAGGAGAAGTGCCCAGTACATAGCAGGGGTGGGGTGCTGGGGTTACGGTGGGGGGGGGGTCAAAAAAAAACTGGTTGGGTGCGGAGCTCATGCGTTTTTTTTGTTCTCTGTAGCGGCCCCTCATTTTTTGCTGATATGGAGTAAAGTGATTGCAGGCTCGGATTTGGACAGAATAAGGCCCCCTTTCCTGCACTTTTTGTGCGGGGGGTCTAAGTAATGCAATGTATGCGCCTATAATTTTTTGTTTGTTCCAGTGGAAACATGCTTTGGCATGGATTTCAACTATATCTATGTGCTGAGAACATTTTTAAAAGGGGGCCAAAAGATACTCCCCCTGGGTTTTGGGGGACCCCGGGGCCAAAAGAGATGAGCCCCGGGAACCCTCCCCTAATCCTTCCCCTGCATTTCAGTCACCGTCAGCCTCTTAATTATAATTTTTTGGGGGGGCGGGGGTCTAGATGAAAAACAATGAACATATGTTTTTATCCCCATTTTTGTTTGAATCAGGGAAAAAAACTTGGATGATTATTAATTTGTATTGACTATATATTATAATAGATATACATGCACACATTCGCTATGGTTTTTCCCCCAAAATAAAACAACCCCTAAAAAGTAAGACATAGCAAGATTTTTTGAATTCCCTAAATAAAAAGGGCACCCCCCCCCAAAAATAAGACATAGCAGAAATCACTGCTGCAGCCCCCATACACAGGGCCATCCCTAAGGGTGGGCGAGAAAAGTGGGGGGGAGGGAAGGTGGGCGGGTGTCCCAAGCCACGCCCACCCCGAGAAAAAGCCCTGGACATATTTGTGCAGGTGTTGAAGGCCTGTTTCAGGGAGGCAGGACGTGTGTCCACCCCACAGGTCCCGAACATCCCAGGCAGGAACAGAAAGTGTACAAGTAAGTAAAAAAGGGTGGGGGGGGGGGGGGGAAACGAGCAATGATACTACAAACACAACAAATCTTCGGATGGTGATGGGGATTCTGGGACTTTATTTCAAAACCCAGCAGTCCTTTCCAAACCCTTTTAGAAAATCACTGCAGCTGGGGGTAAAATGTCCTTTTAAATCCATATATCCTATGGTTTGGACTTAAATTTTTAAAGGATATATACACACACACACTATAAGCATGCAAAATTTATTTGGGGAAAAAAAAAAAATAAGGCACCCCCCTGAAAATAAGACATACGCATCTTTAGGAGAAAAATTAATAAAACCTTCTTTTTTGGGGGAAACGGGGTGGGATGTCATCATTATCTGAAAGTCCTATGCCCCAAAACGAGCCCCATTTAGGAGAAGGACATCAGATAATGAGGGCCATCCACGATACTCTATCAAAGTCTGAGTAAACCAACCCCCTTAAGCTAAAGAAATATAAAAAACTGGGAGCCAATTGTAATTTTAAAAAGCATTTTTACCTGGCAAAAAGTAAAATGAGGGGCCCCCGGTTACCATGTGCCATTTATAATACTGGTGTCCTCTTATGTACAAATGGCATTTGGGCCCCCTCAGGCTGCAGGGCCCAGTAGCTACTGTTACCTCTGCACCCCATATAGTTACGCCCCTGGATGCAGCCATTCTCTGCCATATTAAGGCTGTACTATGACCAAGCCTTAGGCCATGTTCACACGGCTTAAAATGGGAGGTATTTCAGTCCGTAATTATGCGCCGTAGTGCGCGAATTGCGGCTTGAATACGTCCCAGTCATTACGGTAATCCACAGTTCTCATAGAGAACTATGGATTCCGTCTCTCCTCCCCGCTCGGCGAATACGCTGGGCGGGGAGAAAGTGACATGTTCATTAACCCGGCGGGATACGCGCCATGGATAATGAAAGTCTATGGGGCTGGCGGGCAGCGCCCCCCGCCCCTTATTCAAGCCATAATTGCGGGCGAAATCCGTCCCGCAATTACGGCTTGAATAAGCCGTGTGAACCGGCCTTTAGGATGCGTGAACATCTTTCCTTAGGGTAAGCAGACTGACAGATTTTAGCGAGGAATTTGACTCTGATTCCGTGAAAAATTCCTCGCTAAAATCCTTGGGTAACCCGACGGCCATTCATGTGAACGCTCAGCCCAGGCTGTACAGTAATTCGCACAGCGAAATACAGCGCGGATATTCCATGCTGTGGATTTCAAATCCATGGTGTGAAAAATTCTGCAGCGCCATACAAGAGAGCATGCGAACGTCTTGCAGACGTTGTCCTTGTTAGGATGTCCTTTCAGCGGATGCTCCTCGCATTCCACTCCGCCTGGAGGGAGGCGGGTCAGCCCCATTGATGGGAGAATACTCAAAATCCTCAGCAGAAATCCAAGGTGTCGCATAGGATTTCTGCCCAAGAAAGACATATCGGATTTGTCAGATTGGTGAATCTCCACTTAGATTCCACCATCTGAGAGCTCAGAGCAGGGAGTCCCCGGGTTGTGTGCCGGCGCGGCGCGTGTCATTACGTTGTGGATGTAGTCGTGAGCGGTTTGGTCAGGCAACAGCAGAAACAATATTCATTAGGAAACTTGAAGGGCAGATGAGTAATTACTGCAGGAACTTCATGTTTCATTTTATCAGAGTTTCCCCTTAATGATGATTAGAATTTATGTACGGAATATCCAAAGCCGAAAAGATCTCAATGATGAAGTATACAATGATGGAACGGCACAGCTGGTCACCTCCAACTCCCACTGCCATCAACCCCCGCAGCTGCTACCATTGCTTCCTTTCCATATGTGCCATCACCCCCCCCAGCTGCCATCATTGCACCCCTCTCCTCCGGCTGCCATTACTCCCCGAAAGAGAGGGGGAGGCAGTGATGGCAACTGGTGGGTGATGGCACCAGCGGAAGTGGGGCAATGATGGCAGCCATTGCCCACCTCCCCAGTTGGTCATCACCTCTCCCCTCATTACCCTACTTCCCCTGGTGCCATCATTGCCCCCCTCTCCTCCGGCTGCCATTGCTCCCCCTTTCCCAGATGCCATCACCTCCGCACCCTTGGCTGCCATTGCCCACCTCCCCCAGCTGCTATCACCCCCTTAGCTGCCATCATCACGCCCATATCTGCCATTGCCCCTTCTTCCTTTGCCTGCTATCATTGCTTCACTGGCTGCCATGGCGCCCCGGCCCCTCAACCCCCTGGCTGCCATTGACCCCCTCAGCTTCCGTCATTACCCTCTCAGCTGCCATTGCCCCACCGCCCCGCTGCCATCACCCTCCACCAACCAGCTACCATCATTTCCCACATTCCCACACACGCGCCCTCTCTCCTCTGTCATTTCCTCCAATCCCCTGCTGCAATCATCACCTCCCAGCTTCCATTGCCCCCACTCACCCGCTGCCTTCACCCAACCACCAGCGGCCATCATTCTCCTCCCCCCCTCGTGCTATCCACTCCACCCCTCTCCCCGTGCGCACTCAGTGCCTCCCCCAGGCTACCATTGTGCACCCCCCAGCCTGCCATCGTGCACCCCCCCAGCTGACATTGCCCTCACTCACCTGCTGGCCTCACCCCCTCACCAGCTGCTATCATTCCCTCCACTGCCACGCTGCCATCAACTCCACCCCTCTTCCTTGTCACAGGCATTGCCCGTCCACTCCCGGCGGCCATCATGCACCCCCCAGGTCGGCCATCGTGCACACGCCAGGCTGCCATCATGCACCTCCAGGCTTCCATCGTGCACCTCCCAGGCTACCATCATGCCCCCCCAGGCTGCCATCGTGCACACCCCAGGCTGCCATCATGCACCCCCAGGCTTCCATCTTGCACCCCCCCAGTCCTGCCATCGTGCACCCCCAGAGGCTGCCATCGTGCTCCCCCCCAGGCTGCCATCGTGCTCCCCCCCAGGCTGCCATTGTGCACCCCACAGGCTGTCATCGTGCACCCCCCATCCTGTCATCATGCACCCCCCCAGGCTGCCATAATGCACCCCCCATCCTGTTTATCGTGCACCTCCCGGCGCCATCTTTCACCCCCCAGCCTGTCATCATGCACCCCCCAGTTCTGCAATCGTGCACCGTCCATCCTGTCATCGTGCACCCCCCAGTTCTGCCATCATACACCCCCCCCAGTTCTGCCATCATGCACCCCCCCCGTCTGCCACATGCACCCCCCAGTTCTGGCCATCGTGCACCCCCCAGTTCTGCCATCGTACAGCCCCCAGTTCTGCCATCGTGCACCCCCCAGTTCTGCCATCGTGCACCTCCCCAGTCTGCCATCGTGCACCGCCCCAGGCTGCCATCGTGCACCCCCCATCCTGCCATCGTGCACCCCCCATCCTGCCATCGTGCACGCCCCAGGCTGCCATCGTGCACCCCCCAGGCTGCCATCATGCACCCCCCAGCCTGCCATCGTGCATCCCCCATGCTGCCATTGTGCACCACCCAAGCTGCCATTGTGCACCACCCAGGCTGCCATTGTGCACCCCCCAGTTCTGCCATCGTGCACCCCCCAGACTGCCATCGTGCACCCTCAGGATGCCCTCCTGCACCCCCCCGCTGCGATCATGCACCCCCAGTTCTACCATTGTGCACCCCCCAGGCTGCTGTCGTGCACCCCCCCCTTCTGCAATCGTTCACCCCCCAGTTCTGCCTTCGGGCACCCCCAGTTCGGCCATCGGGCACCCCCAGTTCTGCCATCGTGCACCCCCCCGTCTGCCATCGTGCACCCCCCAGTTCTGCCATCGTGCACCCCTCAGGCTGTCATTGTGCACCCCTCAGGCTGTCATCGTGCACCTCCCAGGTCTGCCATCGTGCACCCCCAGGCTGCCATCGTGCACCCCCCCAGTTCTGCCATCGTGCACCCCCCCAGGTTGCCATCGTGCACCCCCCAGCTGCCATCGTGCACCTCCCCAGGCTGCCATCGTGCACCCCCCCCGTTTTTCCCTCGTGTTCCCCCGGCTGCTATCAACCCCCCCAGCTCCCTCGGCCCCCCCAATTTTGCATCGTGCACCCCCCCCCTTCTGCCATCGTGCACCCCCCATCCCGCCGTGCAACCCCCAGTTTTCCATTCACCCCCCCAGCTTTCCATCGTGCACCCCCACCTCCATTTGCACCCCCCCACTGCCATCGTGCACCCCCCCCTGCCACTGCACCCCCCCACTGCCATCTGCACCCCCCACCTGCCATCGCACCCCCCAAACTGCCATCGTGCACCCCCCCTCTGCCCTGGCACCCCCAGTTTGCCATGGGCACCCCCAGCTGCCATTGTGCACCCCCCACCCGCCATCGTGCACCCCCCCCGCTGCCATCGTGCCCCCCTCAGGGTGCATTTGCACCCCCGGCTGCACTGCACCCCCCTCTCCCTGTGCACCCCCCCCCGTTCTGTGTGCACCCCCCCCCTTCTGCCATCGTGCACCCCCAGCTTCCTCGGCCCCCCCGGTCGGCCATCGTGCACCTCCCAGGCTGCCTCGGCACCCCCATCTGCCCATGTGCCCCCCCATTCTGCCATCGTGGACCCCCCAGTTTTGCCATCGTGCTCCCCCCAGACTGCCATCGTGGACCCCCCCCGACTGCCATCATGCACCCCCCAGTTCTACCATCGTGCTACCCCCAGGCTGCTATCATGCACCCCCCAGGCTGCCATCGTGCACCCCCCAGTTCTGCCATCGTGCACCCCCCAGTTCAGCCATCGTGCACCCCCCCATCCTGGTATCGTGCAACCCCCAGTTCTGCCATGATGCACCCCCAGGCTGCCATCTTGCACCCCCCAGTTCTACCATCGTGCTCCCCCCAGTTGTGCCATCGTGCTCCCCCCAGACTGCCATCGTGCACCCCCAAGACTGCCATCATGCACCCCCCAGTTCTACCATCGTGCTACCCCCAGGCTGCTATCATGCACCCCCCAGGCTGCCATCGTGCACCCCCCAGTTCTGCCATCGTGCACCCCCAGTTCTGCCATCGTGCACCCCCCCATCCTGTTATCGTGCAACCCCCCAGTTCTGCCATCATGCACCCCCCAGTTCTGCCATCGTGCACCCCCAGCCTGCCATTGTGCACCCCCCAGGCTGCCATCGTGCACCCCCCCAGCTGCCATCGTGCACCCCCCCATTCTGCCATCGTGCACCCCCCATCCTGCCAACGTCCCAACCCCCCAGGCCTGCCATCGTGCACCCCCCAGCCTGCCATCATGCACCCCCCAGCCTGCCATCGTGAAACCCCATGCTTGCCTTTGGGTGCACCACCCAAGCTGCCATCGTGCACCCCCCAGTTCTGCCATCATGCACCCCCCATGGTTGCCATCGTGCACCCCCCAGTTCTGCCATCATGCACCCCCCAGGTTGCCATCTGCACCCCCCCATTCTGCCATCGTGCACCCTCAGCCTGCCATCGTGCACCCCTAAAGCCTGCATCGTCCCACCCCCCAGTTCTGCCATCTGAAAACCCCCCAGTTCTGCCATCGTGCACCCCCCAGTTCTGCCATCGGGCACCCCCCATGGCTGCCATCGTGCACCCCCCAGTTCTGCCATCGTGCACCCCCCAGTTCTGCCATCGTGCACCCCCCAGGCTGCCATCATGCACCCCCCAGGCTGCCATCGCCACATCACAGGACTGAGACTTAATTAAACGTTTATGTTGGTGGTTCCCAGTTTGGATCGCGCCGCACTGGAATGATTCATGCTGCTGGCAGCGGCTGTGATTTATTCTGGACGGGGAGATCTGACGCCTCGTTACAGTGTGTCACAAATGTAAACACATTACGCCTTCCATCAGGAGGTGAAGACTATGGACGGCTCCCACCAGCAGGTTAGGACACTGGGAACGAAGGAGCGGCGGCGCTGGCTCTCACGAGCGGGGAGGACATTTGTCCCATCGCCGCCTCCGCGAACAGGAACCGGATTCAACTCGTATGGAAACCGAAAATCAAGATAAATTGTATTTAGACCTCGCGGTGACAGTATCAAGGCTCAAGCTGTATTTGTGTTGCCGCCGTTGCCGTGGTTACGGCCAGACCCGCCCCGCATGCGAGCATCCGATTGGAGACATAATGAAAAAAATGGACACAAAGTATCGCGTGTCCCGGACGGGGATTCTATCCCTGTTTTTTTTCAGTGTTTATTTGCTCTCCTTAAATTGATGGTGACATTAATGGCCGCAACCTCTGACCCCGCAGAACATGATGACACAATTACCCCCCGTGACATCACCGCCGCCCCGGTATGAAAACATCTCACAGCCGTCAGCCGGAGCCGTCCGCAGATTTAAAGTGACAGCGTCTCTGCGGCTGTGATTTCTGGTTACGAGCGAAATTGTCCTGGATATCCTGAAAATCACTTGTGCAAAACGGAGCTGATTAGGAAAACTCCAGAATGTTAATCCCGTCAATCTGCTTCGCATTACACGGAATTACCGTCTGCGGGCGCAGAGTCACGGGCAGCAAACCGCAGGGCGCAGCAGCTCTACGGGGTCCGGGAAGCGGAGGGCGAGGCGTCACCGGGACGCTCTGTGCAGCGATTAGCAACAATTAACGTAAATGCTTAAATCGTTTTCATAGCTCATCCCAAATTCTGAGAAACGTCCCAGGTTAGAAGACCTGTCCCTGCTCTCCGATACTGATGGTTTCCTTTACTGCCTTGGCTCAGTGGTTGGCACAGTGCAGCACGGTGGCTCAGGGGTTAGCACAGTGTAGCACGGTGGCTCAGTGGCTATCACACTGTAGCACGGTGGCTCAGGGGTTAGCACAGTGTAGCACGGTGGCTCAGTGGTTAGCACAGTGTAGCACAGGGCTCAGTGGTTAGCACAGTGTAGCACGGTGGCTCAGGGGTTAGCACAGTGTAGCACGGTGGCGCAGGGGTTGGCACAGTGAAAGCACGGTGACTCAGTGTTAGCACAGTGTAGCACGGTGGCTCAGTGGTTGGCACAGTGCAGTATGGTAGCTCAGTGGTTAGCACAGTGTAGCACAGTGGCTCAGTGGTTAGCACAGTGTAGCACGGTGGCTCAGTGGTTGGCACAGTGTAGCACGGTGGCTCAGTGGTTGGCACAGTGCAGTATGGTAGCTCAGTGGTTACAAAAGTGTAGCCCACAGTGGCTCAGTGGTTAGCACAGTGTACACGGTTGGTCAGTGGTTGGCACAGTGTAGAAAGGGTGGGGCTCAGTGGTTAGCAAGGTGTAGAAACGGGGCTCAGTGGTTAGCACAGGAAGAAACGGTGGCTCCGTGGTTAGCACAGTGTAGCACGGGGCTCAGTGGTTAGCACAGTGTATCACAGTAGTTCAGTGGTTGACACAGTGCAATATGGTAGCTCAGTGGTTAGCACAGTGTAGCACAGTGGCTCACGGTTAGCACAGTGTAGCACGGGGGCTAAGTGGTTAGCACAGTGCAGCATGGTAGCTCAGTGGTTAGCACAGTGTAGCACGGTGGCTCAGTGGTTAGCACAGTGTAGCACAGTGGCTCAGTGGTTAGAATAATGTGGAATTGTGGCTCAGTGGTTAGCACAGTGCAGAACATTGGCTTAGTGGTTAGCACAGTGTAGCACGGTGGCTCAGTGGTTAGCACAGTGTCGCATGGTGGCTAAGTGGTTAGAGTAGTGTGGAATCGTGGCTCAGTGGTAAGCACAGTGCAGAACATTGGCTTAGTGGTAAGCACAGTGTGATATGTGTGGCTTAATAATTAGCCCATTGCAACAGAGTGACGAAGAGGTAAGCACAGAGTAGCACGGTGGACTAGTGGTTAGCACAGTGTGGCATGGTAGCTCAGTAGTTAGCATATTCAAGGAAAGTGGCTCCGTGGTCAGCAGATTGTGGCAAAATGGCTCAGTGGTTGGCACATTGCAACACGCTAGCTTATTGGTTAGCACAGAATAGCACAGTGGGTCAGTGGTTAGCACATTGCAACACGGTGGCTCGGTGGTGGTCACAGTGTAGCAGGGTGCTGTACAGTGGCTGAGTGGTTACCACCATGCAGCACGGTGGCTTAGTGACTGAATTATACCACCACACCATGACCACATATCACCACATAGTGACTGAATAATACAACATACCATTACTGAATATAGAACATTATACAACAACCAATATTACCGACATACAAAGACCATACAGTGGTGGATACCAGTTGTATACAGGCTCTGCACACATATAAGTGATTACAGTAAGTTTACATCTAGTGACTCAAAGGAGACGTCTCTGAAGAGTTGTTCTCTTCTTTGATGAGTTGTCCTCTTTCCTTTTTCTTCTCTATCTGTCCCAGACCGCCATGACATCTTCTCACGGCCACGACTCTTCACTGTAGAATTTACAACACAAACATCTTAGACTTCTGACTTTTCCAGCACTTCCCTACCAATTCCTACTTCTGTACAAGCTCCCCATCTATCGCAACCTAAATGGCAATAATGACCCCATGTGCCTCTAACAGTGAATGGGCTCCCATTTATGCCCTAGTTTTGTATTCCCACAAAGGAGGTAGTTAAATCCCCCAATATAGTATGTAGGTACACCCCCCAAACTAGGTAGGCAGATAGGGAAACACCCTTTTAGGTAGCCAGTCCTCAATTAGGTTGGTGTTTAACACCCCATTAGGTAGGTAGACTTATAAGTCCCATAATAGGTAGGTATCTACTGTAGTTCCCCTATAAAGTAGATAGGTAGTTATACAGGCCCTCCAATACGTAGAAATATAGGCCCCCAGTATGTAGTTATATAGGCCCCATCTAGGTAGGTGGGTAAGTATATAGGGCCCTTGTATGTAGGTAGAAATATAGACCCCCCAGTTGGTAGGTATATAGGCTCCCAGTAGTTATGTATATAAGCCTCTAGTAACTACATATATGCCCCCTGTAGGTAGATATATAGTGCCCGAGTAGGTAAATAGAGCCCCCCCATAGGTATATGTATATGCCTCCTGTAGGTACAGATATATGTCCACTGTAGGCGGTTATATGACCCCGGTAGGTAGGTATATGCCCCCTGTGTGTGGGTATTTGCCCCCTATAGGTCATTATATGCCCCCTGTGTGTAGGTATTTGCCCCCTGTAGGTCATTATATGCCCCCTGTATGTAGGTATTTGCCCCCTGTAGGTCATTATATGCCCCCTGTATGTAGGTATTTTCCCCCTGTAGGTCATTATATGCCCCCGTATGTAGGTATTTGCCCCCTGTAGGTCATTATATGCCCCCTGTATGTAGGTATTTGCCCCCTGTAGGTCATTATAATCCCCCTGTATTAGGTATTTGGCCCCCTGTAGTCATTATATGCCCCCTGTATGTAGTATTTTCCCCCATGTAGGGATTTCCCCATTATTAATGCCCCCGTATGTAGGTATTTCCCCTGTAGGGCATTATATCCCCCTGTATGTAGGTATTTCCCCCTTGCTTTTAGGTATATTTTGGCCCCCCATAGGTCAAAATTTTATTGACCCCTTTTATATGTAGGTATATTGCCCCCTGTAGGTCATTATTTTGCCCCCTGTATGTAGGTATTTCCCCCTGTAGTTTTGGCATATCATTTTTTCCCCCTTATGTAGGTATTTGCCCCCTGTAGGTCATTATTTGCCCCCTGTATGTAGGTATTTGCCCCCTGTAGGTCATTATTTGCCCCCTGTATGTAGGTATTTGCCCACTGTAGGTCATTATTTGCCCCCTGTAGGTAATTATATACCTGATGTAAAGTTTAAATGATAATAATTAAAAAAAGTACTCACCCTCTCCGAGTGGCCAGCTACAGTGTAGGCGGTGTGACATCATCACGACACTTATGCTGGCACACTGTTCCTGGAGTTCCAGCCTGGAAAGACCCAGCATTGCAGAAGGAGCGATGAAGCCCGGTATAATGCCCCCTGCGACACTGATGTGTATATACAATGGAGAAGGCAAAGACGGCAACGAACCGTCCTGCCTTCTCCCTGTACAAGCAGCTGCTAACTCTTTGCGGCCATTTTAAAATGGCCGTTCAGAGTGGGAAGTAATCGGTAGGTGGGCGGACGAGCGGGTGGGGGCTGCGGCGCCCCCCTTGGTGAGCGTTGCCCTGGTGCCTCGGGCTCGCCCGCCTCGCCTGCCCTTAGGAACGAACTGCTACCAGACATCAACAATGTGTCCAGGTTGTTACAAATGGCAGGAATCATTCTGCCATTGCATCCTCTTCTGCTTACTAGATCAGATTCAGCTGTTGCTATTTAACTGCCTCAAACAACTCTCTGGGCTCTCAGCTGACCATGCTGCAAATGTGAGTTTGATTATTGGGAATGCTTGATTGCTAGCCCTCAATAAAGCTGAGTTTCACTTTGTAGCTGGTTGCTATCTATACTATTAGCTGAGAGAGTGTGTCTTGTGAGCTTCTTGCATTCAGTCCTGTTTTGGTTAGTTATCTGTTCCCAGTTTGTCAGAGCCCTTTTTGTCTTAGTTTTCTGGTTGCTTTAGTTCCGCCCTGTGTCAATCTAGCAGTTTCTTCTATTCCTTAGATCTTAGTGGTTCTGTGCTGTTTCGCTAGGGTCAGCATAGTGAGGGATATTGTTAGGGATCTCTTAAGGGATAGAATATAAGAAATTTATTAGGGCCACCCTTAGGGTTAGTTTGAGTTTTTGCTCTGTTCAACACACGGATTTTGAAAGGATGGGCCCCGGGCCCCATTTTGTAAAAAATCCAGTCCGAATCCGAATCTTTAAACAAAAAAAATTTCCCAAGAATATGCTTAATTAATACACCTCCGGGTTTGGCCCCCCGTTAGAGCAGCGAACTTGACTGGGGGGCGCACAACTTTCCCCCTTTCCATTCTTTGTGAATGAAGTCAAGGTTTTTGGGGGGCCGCGGGTTTTTGGGGCCCGTCCCGCATTTTGGGAGGCCCGGTTCCGCGCGGTTTCCACTGCCCCACTCCTGCCCACTTTTAAATTTCCAAGGGGCGAATATTCAACCCGCGGGAGGCCGCGGTTCAAAAACCACCCCCCCCCCCGCCCTTTGCGCAGCGAACCTGCGGGCCCACCAACCCCGGGGTTCGGGTGGCGAGTGGGGCCCGGCTGGCGGCGGGTTTCCCCCTCTTTTCGGGTAACCCCCCCGGGCGAAAAGCCCATTGGCCGAACCCACGGCCAAATCCGTCGTGTGAACATGCCCTTAGGGAAAGCTTGTTGTTAGGGTCAGCTGTTTATTTTAGTGCTTTGCCTCTGGATGTAAGTCATTTATCCTTCCATCTCTATCCGTGCCCTTTTCATCGTCCATTCGTTAGTCCCTCCATTTATTTTTTGATATACACTGCGTATTACTCGGCTTCGACTGCTGCTTGCCATTACAAGTTTTGTTGCGGTCAGTGTTAACCAGCGTCGTTACACAGGTGCCATACATGTGCAGGGAGTAATCAGGTTTTGTTCAATTTATACATTTTTTTCAAAGCACACGTCCAATTACTCTAATCATAAAACAACTTTATATAATATATCTTATTAGAGAAAAATGCTTCCTTATGCTTTAATCAACCTCCTTTTTTCCCCGCCTCCTGCTTTCTTAGGCCTGTTTTTACACCTGCGCCAGGAGTCCCGTTCGGAGCCCCCGTCCCAGATTCTGTTAAAGGGAATGTGTCATCAAAAATGACTTTTTGTTTAACTCACGTTTTTATGTTAAACACATTTTTTAAGAAGTTTTATTATTAATTATTATTATTAATTATATTTATTTTTAATTTTTCCCATATCACTTTCAATATTTTGTAATAATTCTTTAAGTCCGGGCAGTTTTCACTTGGCCCACTAGGCCTAATAAAAACCCTCACACTTCCTTTTTCTGTAGAAGAAAGATTCTCAGTTGTCTGCTCGTTAAAAAACACCAGCAGGGTTCAAACTGAAAGGAGAACAGGGAGTGTGAATAGATAACACAGGATCCACCAGTCACAAGAGGATAGTCACAGTTCACCTTTTCACCTCTCTTTTACAGTGACTTTTTCCCCCAGGTCACAGAGCATGACTAGAAAATTCTCCCTATAGAAGTCAATGGGAACTGGAGTCAGTCTTAAGTCCCCTATGTGCATGAAGCTACTTATAGCATCTCTCTGATGCTGTTAAAGCGGTGCAAACAAGGCCTAGTGGCCAAAGTGAAAACTGCAGGATTTAAAGGGAATTTTTAAAAATATTTTTGAAATTTGGTATGAAAAATTAAAAAAATCAACCAAAAAATCCTAAAAAATGTGTTTAACATAAAAACGGGACTTAAACAATTAATAATTTTTTGATGACACATTAAAAAAAATAGGGAAACAATAGTACAGAATTTTGAGCTATTTTTTCCATTAACTCAACCACAGAAATCTGTTGGAACTCATTGTAGTCTTGTAGTCAATGGGGTTTATCTGGCATTGAAAGCATCTGTTAAAAAAAGGAACCAGTTCCGCCCCTGTTTCCGAACAAAACCTCAGACACAGATGTGAACTGGGCATTATCTGTGCACTCAGTCATGCAGAAAAGACAAGGTTCCTGCTTCAGTGAAATATCAGGGTACAGCTGCCCTTAGAACTCTATGGAGAAGAAAGGGGGAAGAAGTAAGACACAGCAGCAGCATAGAGGACAGCAGTAAGAAGCAGTGTAGCTGTGAGTCCATTTATTCTAATCATAAAATAACTTTATATAATATATCTCATTAGAGAAAAATGCTTCTTTCCCCTCTTCCTGCTTTCTTAGACTTGTTTTTACACCTGTACCAGGAGTCCCACTCAGAGCCCCCGTCCCAGATTCTGTTAAAAAATAGGAAAACAATAGTACAGCATTTTGCGCTATTTTTTCCATTAACTCAACCACACACAACCACAGAAATCTGTTGGAACTCATTGTAGTCTTGTAGTCAATGGGGTTTATCTGGCGTTGATAGCATCTGTTAAAAAAGGAACCAGTTTCGCCTCTTTTTCCAAACAAAACCTCAGACACAGATGAAGCTTTGGTCTGGGCCATACCCCTTTGGGACCGATGGGACCCAATGACTGCCAACAATCCAAGTCTTCCTGGAACCATTCCACAATGTTTTTGAGGAACCAGGACGTGCGTTTTTTTGCTGCGTCGTCTCTGCTCCGCCTATGTCAAGGAAACTCCCCCTGTTGAAAAAATGCATCTTCAAACAGAAACCAGTCTTCCCTTCCTTGGGTTAAAATTGTCTCGAAGGGACTTCAATGGACCCTGCCAAGTTGTCTTCCATCCTACAATGGCTGCGACCAGTTGGTCTACGGGCCATACATCGTTTCCTGGGATTCAAAAACTATTGCCGACAGCTTATTCTGCACTTCTCCACCGTGGTGGCGCCTATTGTGGCACCTACCAAGAAGAACGGAAATCCCAAATCCTGGCCAGCCGAGGCAGGAAGAAGCCCTTTTTCCCGTCTGAAGTCTTTCCCTTGCCTCTGCACTTATCTTGTCTAGGTCATACCCTGAGAGCCCTTCTTCCCTTTAAGTGGATGCCTCATCTGTCCTCACACAGAAAACCCCCAAAGGAAAACTATCACATGCATTTTTTTATCTAAGACTTTTTCCTCGGCCAAAATAAATTACACTATAGGGGATCAAGAATTGTTGGCTATCAAGTTGGCCTTAGAAGAATGCCGACCACAAAAACTTGCTGTATCTTCAGTCGGCACAGCGCTTAAATCCTCGGCAAACTAGGTGGTCCCTCTTCTTCTCCAGATTTGATTTTTTTGATACACTTCAGACCAGCGGACTGAATATCAAGGCTGATTCTCTCTCCCGTGCCTCCGATTTATCTGAACTAAACCCCGCACCATGGCATATCATTCCTCCTGAACGTCTGATCATGGTTGATCTCCAATGTGTTCTCCCAGGAAAAACATTCGTACCTCCTGCTCTAGGAAAATAATCTTGAAGTGGGGACATTGTTCTTTGCTGGCCGCATATCATGGAATTCGAAGATCCTGCTTACTCACATCTCGTCATTATTGGTGGCCTAATCTGGGTCACGATGTCAAGAACTTAGTTCTTTCATGTGCCACGTGTGTCGGCAACAAGACTCCCCTTATCTGTGCACTCAGTCATGCAGAAAAGACAAGGTTCCTGCTTCAGTGAAATATCAGGGTACAGCTGCCCTTAGGACTCTATGGAGAAGAAAGGGGGAAGAAGTAAGACACAGCAGCAGCATGGAGGACAGCAGTAAGAAGCAGTGTAGCTGTGAGTCCAGCACTGAAGTGAGATAAAACACTATAGAGCCAGCACCATCTTTGAGTGTCTCTCTGCCTCTCCTTCCCTTTCAGTAACCCAGAAGCCTCCAGACCATTCTCTCAGTGATTTATGACTAAGTGAGCAGATAAGAAAGCAGGAGGGGGAGAAAAGAAGGCTGATTAAAGAAGGAGAAGAAGAAAGCATTTTTCTATAATAAGGTAAATTACAAAGTTTATTTTTGCTTGTACTGTTGATTTATGGGGAGTTGTGTTATAATTGGCGGAGAGGTTTTAAATCCAAAACCAGGTGTGAATCCTACATTATAAAGGACAGATTATATTCTGATTTTTTTTATACACACTCCTGGTTTTGGCTTCAAAAAAACTGCATAAAAACCTAAACAAACCCCAATAAAAACCTGCACGTGTCCGGTCAGCCGAAAGATCATGGACTTTGCACGTCTCAGCAATCTTGGCTGAGCTCATCTGTCAGCAACTTACACTTACGATGTTTAGTGACGTCTCTGTCAGATTAATAGCAGGTTAACCCTTAAAGGGGTTGTCTCACTACAGGGATTGTTGCTTTTTATGTTAAAGATCTTGCAAAAACGAGTCACTTTGCAATATGTGTCCTGAAAAAAAAGTGGTCCACCAATCCCAGATATCCCCTCTTGTATGGGCTGCATCAGCTTCTCAGGGCGCTATAGCTACAGACCTGTTCGATCTCTCCTGATAGGCTGCCAGCACTGGTCGCTATAGCTACAGACCTGTTCGATCTCTCCTGATAGGCTGCCAGCACTGGTTGCTATAGCTACAGACCTGGTGTCCTCAGCAGCTCAATTGTAGCCAGTAAACACGCCCCTGAATTAAAAAATTAAACTGAGAAAACAGGAGGTAAGATGAATCGATGTAGTGAGACAACCCCTTTAAGATCCAACATGGGGGTTGTTTTTTGTCTTTTATTCATTCTGTGCTCAGTAATAGTGGATCTACGTGAGATTTTAATTATTAATGAAGTCTGCCCATTGACTATATATGTCCAGGTGGTGGTCATCTAACTCTGCACAGCTGGCCTTGCAGAGCTTGTAGCTGCACGATAATTGTGCTGCTGCGGGAGTGGAGAGCCGGCTGTCAGCAGCAGCAAGGATCTCCACTGAGAAGGTAAGGTTGGATTATTACTATTCCTGCCCTCTCAATTGTTGTATACACAGTGTTCAATGAGTGCTATATAGGCAGGTAGGCAGGAAGCTGCCCAGCTATCTGCTTCTGATGGTCACCAGGCTGTCAGGGCTTGGGAACTGCAGGGACTGCTGGGTCTTATCAGACTCAATTCAGCTCTGTAGTCAGTACTGAGGGCTATATTTCCTGTCACAAGTTACCACGCAACCCGCACATGGTGCCACGGGTGCACTCATACCCCCTCTGCAGCATCCCTGCCAGGTACGAATGGCGCAGCGTCCAACATGGCGGGGCACAGGCGTACTTGTGCTTCTGCTCCTTACTCACCTCTCCGCACTCCTGCTTTCATGTGCGTCTCTGTCTGCTGGTGCGTGTTCCGGTTCAGTGATATTTAAAGGGCCAGTGTGCCGGTAATATCCTCTGGCCACTTCCTGCACTACCTGCCAGAACTAATGTGCTTTGTGCTGTAGAGAAAGCATTTCAGTGCACCGTACATGTGGAGTTAATGGTGAATCAATTCTCCACCAAACGAGCAAAAGTGATGTTTGTAGTCAGTCTTCGATCGGGTGAAGCTTTGGTCTGGGCCATACCCCTTTGGGACCGATGGGACCCAATGACTGCCAACATCCAAGTCTTCCTGGAGTCATTCCACAATGTTTTTGAGGAACCAGGACGTGCGTTTTCTGCTGCGTCGTCTCTGCTCCGCCTACGTCAAGGAAACTCCACTGTTGAAAAATGCATCTTCAAACAGACCAGTCTTCCCTTCCTTGGGTACATTGTCTCCGAAGGACTTCAGATGGACCCTGCCAAGTTGTCTTCCATCCTACAATGGCTGCGACCAGTTGGTCTACGGGCCATACATCGTTTCCTGGGATTCAAAAACTATTGCCGACAGCTTATTCTGCACTTCTCCACCGTGGTGGCTCCTATTGTGGCACTTACCAAGAAGAACGGAAATCCCAAATCCTGGCCAGCCGAGGCAGAAGAAGCATTTTCCCGTCTGAAGTCTCCCTTTGCCTCTGCACTTATCTTGTCTAGGTCATACCCTGAGAAGCCCTTCTTCCTTGAAGTGGATGCCTCATCTGTCCTCACGCAGAAAACCCCCAAAGGAAAACTATCACATGCATTTTTTTTATCTAAGACTTTTTCCTCGGCCTAAATAAATTACACTATGGGGCAGGGGTGTCAAACTGCGGTCCTCCAGCTGTTGGGAAACTACAACTCCATCATGCCCACTCTTATAGATTATATAAATGCATCATGGGAGTTGTAGTTTCCCAACAGCTGGAGGGCCGCAATTTGACACGTGTGCTATAGGGGATCAAGAATTGTTGGCTATCAAGTTGGCCTTAGAAGAATGCCGACCACAAAAACTTGCTGTATCTTCAGTCGGCACAGCGCTTAAATCCTCGGCAAACTAGGTGGTCCCTCTTCTTCTCCAGATTTGATTTTTTGATACACTTCAGACCAGCGGACTGAATATCAAGGCTGATTCTCTCTCTCGTGCCTCCGATTTATCTGAACTAAACCCCGCACCATGGCATATCATTCCTCCTGAATGTCTGATCATGGCAGCTCCCATTGATCTCCAATGTGTTCTCCAAGGGAAAACATTCATACCTCCTGCTCTAGGAAAATAATCTTGAAGTGGGGACCTTGTTCTTTGCTGGCCGCGTATCATGGAATTCGAAGATCCTGCTTACTCACATCTCGTCATTGCTGGTGGCCTAATCTGGGTCAGGATGTCAAGAACTTTGTTCTTTCATGTGCCACGTGTGCCGGCAACAAGACTCCCCGTCACAAACCTGCTGGCCTTTTGCAACTCTTGCCTATTCTGGAGTGTCCTTGGCCCCATAAAGCCATGGATTTACTTACTGATCTACCACCCTCTTCGTACAAGACCATCATATGGGTGATTACAGACTGGTTCTCGAAGATGTCCCACTTCGTGCCACTGCCCGGTCTACCCTCAGTGTCAGCTTGTCGGCCACTTCTTCCAGCATATATTCCGCCTGCATGGACTTCCCCTGCATATTGTCTGGGACTGGGGGTCAAATCCATATCAAAGTTGTGGCGTGTTTCTATCTTCAGGTTAACTTGGGCTTCTCTTCGGCATACCAATGGCCAAGTTCTAGGAAACTACTTGCACCATTTCATCTCAGCACGCCAAGATGACCAACCTCCAACCCCGGGGTGGAATTCTCATACAAACATCTGGATTCCGGAGCCTCACCCTTCTATATTGTGTACGGTCAACACCACGGACACCCCCTTCCTCTAGCAGCCTTGTCTGCTCTGATGCTCCCACTTTGGATACCCAAATCCAAGTCTTCATGACTATTTGGCAAGAAGCTTTACGACAAGCATCCTCTCGCATGAAGTCTCAAGCAGAGAAAAGGAGAAGACTTCCTCCGATCTTCGCTCCGGGGGATAGGGTGTGGCTGTCCGCTAAATACGTACTTCTGAAAGTCCCCAGCTTAAAGTTGGCTTCCTGGGTCCATTCAAGGTCCTCCAACGCATCAACCCACTGGCTACCAGCTCCCCCGGCCTCCAACTACGTGCATCCCCAACCTCTCCCAGGTCTCGCTCCCAACAGGAGGTTTCTCCATCTCCAAAATAGGCCAACTTAACAAAAAAATTAAAAATGAACCCCGCCAAACTGCAACTTTTAGCTTTGCCCCCAATGACCCTAGAATCTTATATCACCTTTACATAAACGTCCAAGATGGAAATACAAAACTGTTAAAAACAATGAATTAATTAAAACCTGTGAAAATAATATCATAAAAATGTTTATATATAAAAGTATAATTAAATATTTATCAATATAAAGCCTGTTTCTATGTGTCACTGGCCTTTTTCAGTGGATAGTTAAAAAAATGTAAAAAAAATTAGACTTTTTAAAAATGTATTTACCATTTTCACTCATAATTAAAACAAAAAAAAGTCCAGTATAAAATGGAGATTAAAATTATTACTTATATGAAGTGAAAAAAATCTTAAAGGGGTGGTCTCACTACATTGATTCATCTTACCTCAGTCCTGTTTTCTTGGTTTCATTTTGAATTCAAGGGCATGTTTACTGGCTACTACTAGGCTCAGGTCCATCTGTAGCTATGCAAAAAAAAAAAAAAAAAAAGGTCTGTAGCTTTAGCAACCAGTGCTGGCAGCCTATCAGGAGAGATGAACAGGTCTGTAGCTATAGCACCCAGTGCTGGCAGCCTATCAGGAAAGATGGAACAGGCCTGTAGCTATAGCAACTGGTGCTGGCAGCCTATCATGAGAGATTGAACAGGTCTGTAGCTATAGCGACCAGTGCTGGCAGCCTATCAGGAGAGATTGAACAGGTCTGTAGCTATAGCACCCAGTGCTGGCAGCCTATCAGGAGAGATCGAACAGGTCTGTAGCTTTAGCAACCAGTGCTGGCAGCCTATCAGGAGAGATCAAACAGGTCTGTAGCTATAGTAACCAGTGCTGGCAGCCTATCAGGAGAGATCAAACAGGTCTGTAGCTATAGCAACCAGTGCTGGCAGCCTATCAGGAGAGACCTAACAGGTCTGTAGCTATAGCAACCAGTACTGGCAGCCTATCAGGAGAGATAGGTCTGTAGCTATAGCAACCAGTGCTGGCAGCCTATCAGGAGAGATCAAACAGGTCTGTAGCTATAGAAACCAGCGCTGGCAGCCTATCAGGAGAGATCAAACAGGTCTGTAGCTATAGCAACCTGAGGAGCTGATGCAGCCCATTCAAGAGGGAATATCTAGGAATAGATAGGACACAGTTAATGGACATATATTGCAAAGTGACTTGTTTTTGCAAGATCTTTAACATAAAAAGCATCAATCCCTGTAGTGAGACGACCCCTTTAACGATTTTTGGGATAAAGTGTTATAGGACACTAAAGAGAATGAAAAGAAAAAAAAAATACCCAGTCGAGAACTGTGTAACATGACGCAATTTGTAGTCTGAGCTCAAAAAGGGCGAGGTTTTTCATTAGGGAGAAGGTCTTGCTTAATTCCAGGGCACCGTATATTGTAATGCAACTGATGGGTGAGGGGTCCAGATGTGGGCACAGCTGCGCCCAGTCTGTACTGGGAAGGCATCGGCAATGACGTGACCTCCGCATGTGAGATATCTATCCCATCACACTCGGCCGCAAGTAACACAGATAATATTACAAGATAAAAAAGACAAGGAACATTGTGAGAATGAGCCCTGGTCCCCGCAGGACGGTGATGTCAGGGGAATGAGACTCACAGTATCGGCGGCACGACGACTATGTGCAAACAGATGGTGACAACTCCCATCATTGAAGGAAGACAGGGTAGTAGTTCACTTCTTCTGCTGGAATACAAGGGGAAGAGATGCGGATTCTTGCTGAGAATTTCATTTGATCGTCTGAACTTTTTTGCAGAAGTAGATCCTACAGGCAGAGCCGGGACGACAGGAAGGCAGAGGTAGGCGACCACCAAGGGTACCTGACCCCGCTCCATATTTGACTGGTGCTGACTGTAATAGCCGGCAACTGCCTTCAGCGGCCGGGAGTGAAGATGGCGTGACTGCAGCATCTGTGTTTTACGCAGGGATGTGCCCCTTTCTAGCTCCCAATCTGCTCACTAGTGACAGAATCACTGTCATGGCAGCCAAAGCTGCCAACTTATTGCCCCTATTACACCCTGCCAGAGGTCGGTGTAATAGGAGACCTGTAATTGTGCACTGTTGCGCTATGCATTAGTATTGTAGAATAGCATACAAGTGATTATGCCCCTAGTGGTCACACAGCGCATGTGTTGCAATACACTGGGTGTTTTAGAAGTACGTGCTGGCCAGTGCACCAGTGGGAACCATAGAAGTACGCGCTGGCCAGTGCACCAGTGGGAACCATAGAAGTACGCGCTGGCCAGTGCACCAGTGGGAACCATAGAAGTACGCGCTGGCCAGTGCACCAGTGGGAACCATAGAAGTACGCGCTGGCCAGTGCACCAGTGGGAACCATAGAAGTACGCGCTGGCCAGTGCACCAGTGGGAACCATAGAAGTACGCGCTGGCCAGTGCACCAGTGGGGCAGCCCATAGACTTCTATCATCCCCAACATTTCACTTCTTACACCTAGCGTTCAATATGCGTCAGGGAAGATGGAGGTAATTCATAGTTCTCTATGAGCGTTCTATGAGAGTTATGGATTACCATAATTTAAAAATCCACGTATCAAAAGAATAAAATAGGGATGACCGTGCTCATAATATAGAAAATAGGTTCAGCTTGTGGGACTCCGCTTACGTGTTTCAGAGCAACTGCTCCTTATTCATATCATGAACGCCTAGAAACAATGCGACTTCTCAGATGCTAAGATGAACTCCACAGGGCGACAGCATCAAGAATCTATTTTAGTTTTCCAATCACAGAAATCTTGGGGTAACCTCATTAGGGAGAGGTGTAGGTGTTTGGAGACTTGTACACCATTAGTCACTACACTGAAATTTATATGTATTCTAAAAGGCTCATGGGAAATGAGCTGGGACTCTGCAGCGCCACCTATTGGATATCATGTTAATCAAGTCACATCCGACTCGCCGAGCCTTGCAATGTGAATGGGATTTGTGCCAAACATAATTTCATCTGCAGGCAGCAGTTTCAGTGAGTTTGCCTTCATCTGCAGTCTTGGTGAGCAGCTTGCAGGGCAGCCTTAAATAATTTCAGGGCCCCATACAGCCAGAGCTTGTGGGCCCTCTACCTGGTACCAGTTCCTATCTTTATCAATGTCAGTGGGCCCCTAAAAGAATTGCTGCCAGTACTGCCTCAGTGGCAGCAATGCTTTGTCTCCTGTAAGGAAAGCTGCCTGGGATTTTAGTTTTGGGGGTATACAGACTGCTCCCCTGTAGGTGACCTCCATGTTGGATTGTCCACGTGCTGCCTCTATGTGTCCCTGGCTTTCTTCAGGAGTGGAAGGTGTTTAGTTTGGGTTCTCATCGGACGTGGGGAGAGTTTATTGTATCAGGACGATGTAGAAGGAGCAATCATGATTATTCATGAGGTTTCTTCATCAGTGGAGACACTTGGAATCCAGCCACAAACTGTATCAAGAACTTTACAATCCAGTGAATGTTGCGTGACAACCAGGTTTGGTGTAGAACATGGGCGGACGGGCTGGAAATGTCAGACGCTGCCATCACCCCACACAAGGGTCATGGAGAACAAGCAGCACAAACATCCTTCTGTCATAAGCCATAGCAAAACCCCATGAAGCTGCTTGGGCTATGGGTCCACTGGGAAAGGTCCCCAGAGCTGGGGTTGGGGTTCCCCACGGGGGGGGGGGGGGGGGGGGGGGGGGGGGGGGGGCCCCCAGAGGGGGCCAGGGTCCACTGGAATCCACCACAAATGGGGTTAGATTTACTCCCAGTGAAGTTGCGTGCAACAGGCTTGGGTAAAGGGGTCGCGGGAAATGGTCAAGAGCTGTACCCAACAGGGGTCATCCGGAAAAGGTCCAAAGAGCTGTGTCATAAGGGCCACTGGCAAAGGTCCCCAGAAACTGCTTGGGTTAGTGGTCCACTGGGAAAGGTCCCCAGAGCTGTGGGTGTAGCGGTCCACCGGGAAAGGACCCCAGCGCTGTGGGTGTAGGGGTCCACCGGGAAGGGTCCGCAGAGCTGTGGGTGTAGTAGGGGTCCACCGGGAAGGGTCCGCAGAGCTGTGGGCACAGGGGTCCACTGGGAAGGGTCCACACAACCATGGGTAGATGGGTACTCCAGGAAAGGTGCACAGAGCTGTGGGTAAAGAGGTCCTCCGGGAAAGGTCCATAGAGCTGTGGGTACAGGGGTCCACCGGGAAAGATGCACAGAGCTGTGGGTACAGGTTTCCTCCGGGAAAGGTCCGCAGAGCTGTAGGTAAAGGGGTCCTCCGGGAAAGGTCCACAGAGCTGTGGGTACAGGGGTCCATTGGGAAGGGTCCCCAGAGCTGTGGGTGTAGGGGTCCACTGGGAAGGGTCCACAGAGCTGTGGGCACAGGGGTCCACTGGTAAGGGTCCACACAACCATGGGTAGATGGGTACTCCAGGAAAGGTGCACAGAGTTGTGGGTACAGGGGTGCAGCAGAAATGGTCCACAGAGCTGTGGGTACAGGGGTCCATCAGGAGAGGTGCACAGAACTGTGGATACAGGGGTCCACCGGGAAAGGTGCACAGAACTGTAGATACAGGGGTCCACCGGGAAAGGTGCACAGAGCTGTGGGTACAGGGGTCCTCCGGGAAAGGTCCATAGAGCTGTGGGTACAGGGGTCCTCCGGGAAAGGTCCATAGAGCTGTGGTTCAGGGGTCCATTGGGAAAGGTGCACAGAGCTGTGGGTACAGGGGTCCATTGGGAAAGGTGCACAGAGCTGTGGGTACAGGGGTCCATTGGGAAAGGTGCACAGAGCTGTGGGTACAGGGATCCATTGGGAAAGGTGCACAGAGCTGTGGGTACAGGGGTCCTTTGGGAAAGGTGTACAGAGCTGTGGGTACAGGGGTCCATTGGGAAAGGTGCACAGAGCTGTGGGTACAGGGATCCATTGGGAAAGGTGCACAGAGCTGTGGGTACAGGGATCCATTGGGATAGGTGCACAGAGCTGTGGGTACAGGGATCCATTGGGAAAGGTGCACAGAGCTGTGGGTTCAGGGGTCCAGCTAGAAATGGACATAGAGCTGTGAGTACAGGGATCCATTGGGAAAGCTGCACAGAGCTGTGGGTACAGGGGTTCAGCTAGAAATGGACATAGAGCTGTGGGTACAGGGGTCCATTGGGAAAGGTGCACAGAGCTGTGGGTACAGGGGTCCATTGGGAAAGGGCCGCAGAGCTGTGGGTACAGGGGTTCAGCTAGAAATGGACATAGAGCTGTGGGTACAGGGGTCCATTGGGAAAGGTGCATAGAGCTGTGGTTACAGGTGTCCACTGGGAAAGGTCCGCAGAGCTGTGGGCACAGGGGTCCAGCTAGAAATGGACATAGAGCAGGGGGTGTTGACCACTCACCTGTTGGTATTATTGGATTTGATGCTCTTGTTAATCTTGTTTGCAGAGAAACTTGAGTTTTTCAATGAAGAAATTGCACAAATGACAATTCCTTAAAGAGGTTTTTCCCACCATCGACTTTGATGGCACCTTTGGGACCCGCACCTATCTCAGCAACATGCCTCTGAAAGTGTCAGCTCAGAATGGAGAGCCTGTTACGCTTGGACATGACTCTCTATTCTTATTTATGGGAGTTCCCAGTACAGGGGAGTTCAGCTGTACTGGGAACAACCATAGAACAGAATGGAAAGTTGTCTGCAAGTTCAAGCTTTCCATTCTGAGCCGACATGTTTGGGGACCCGTTCACAAAATAAAAGTCACTTTGCAATATGTGTCCATTAACAGTGTCTGACCTATTCCTAGATATCCCCTCTTGTATGGGCTGCATCACAGACTTTTTTCCTCGAAGGTCCGCATGCTATAGCTACAGACCTGTTTGATCTCTCCTGATAGGCTGCCAGACACTGGTTACTATAGCTACAGACCTGTTTCAATCTCTCCTGATTAGGCTGCCAGCACTGTTACTATAGCTACAGACCTGTTGATCTCTCCTGATAGGCTGCCAGCACAGGTTGCTATAGCTACAGACATGTTCCATTCTCTCCTGATTGGCTGCCAGCACTGGTTACTATAGCTACAGACCTGTTTGAAACTCTCCTGATAGGCTGCCAGCACGGTTGCTATAGCTAAGACCTGTTCTATCTCTCTGATAGGCTGCCAGCACTGATTGCTATAGCTACAGACCTGTTCGATCTCTCCTGATAGGCTGCCAGCACAGGTTGCTATAGCTACAGACATGTTCCATTTCTCCTGATAGGCTGCCAGCACTGGTTGCATTAGCTTACAGACCTGTTCAATCTCTCTTGATAGGCTGTCCAGCACTGGTTGCTATAGCTACAGACCTGTTCAATTCTCTCCTGATAGGCTGCCAGCACAGGTTGCTATAGCTACAGACATGTTTCTTCCTTCTCCTGATAGGCTGCCATGCACTGGTTGCTATTGCTACAGCCTGTGATCTCTCGTGCTGCCAGCATGTTGCTATAGCTACAGACCTGTTCATCTCTCATGATAGGCTGCCAGCACTGGTTGCTATAGCTACAGACCTGGCTTCTACTGCAGCCTAGTGGAAGCCAGTAAACCCACCCCTGAATTCAAAATGAAACCAAGAAAGCAGGACTGAGGTGAGATGAATCAATGTAGTGAGACAACCCCTTTAAGCACACTTGCTTGGCTATATGTGGAACGCCCACAGAAATGAATGGAGAAAACTGCGCAAGCGCGACCATCTCCCAATTCTCTGAGGTTGGGCGTAGAGAGCTACAAGTTGGCCTCAGAGAGGATGTTACGAGCCGGCCCTTCTGTGTCCAGACCTTGTCTATCCCTGCTCACTGTGTCTAAGCTCTGCCAGGCCACATACAGTGACATGATGGATGGGTCAGATTGTGCCCACGGGCCCCGAGTTTGACTCCTGCTATATATGAATGGGATGGAAGTGCGGTTTTGCTTCCAGAGGTCGTCAGAGATAGCAGCAGGTCCCCCGAGCGCTGCACTCCCATCGCCCTCACTGGACTTTGGCCACAGAGAACAGTCTGCTCACGGCTTCTCCAAAAATGGTTCCGTTATTTGTGGACAGAAAAGAAGCGAAGATGAGAAATTCCTGCTGACAATGAGGGATTTATGGCCGGTGACATCGACACCAAACTATGTGACCCTGCAGCGGGGAATTGGGAAAATCGACTCCAACTATAAAAAGGCAGAAAATTAAAGAGACGGCGGCGTCCGAGGCGATGCCAGGAGACGCTGGAAGAGTGCGCTATATATGTAGCTGCCCCCTGCTGAGCTCAGCCGACACCATATGAGGTATAATCCATGGGCGCGCCTGGAGCCTCGGCGCAGCACGACGTTCCTGGAGGAGACATCAGCCGGCGCGCTGCAAGGGAACCTTAAAGGGGTCGTCTCACTACAGGGATCGCTGCTTTTTATGTTAAAGATCTTGCAAAAACAAGTCACTTTGCAATATGTGTCCATTAACAGTGTCCTACCTATTCCTAGATATCCCTCTTTATAGGGCTGCATCAGCTCCTCAGGTCACTATAGCTACAGACCTGTTTGATCTCTCCTGATAGGCTGCCAGCACTGGTTGCTATAGCTACAGATCTGTTCACTCTCTCTCCTGATAGGCTGACAGCACTGGTTGCTAGAGCTACAGACCTGTTCTATCTCTCCTGATAGGCTGCCAGCACTGGTTGCTATAGCTACAGACCTGTTCTCTCTCTCTCCTGATAGGCTGCCAGCACTGGTTGCTATAGCTACAGACCTGTTCTCTCTCTCCTGATAGGCTGCCAGCACTGGTTGCTATAGCTACAGACCTGTCCAATCTCCCTTGATAGGATGCCAGCACTGGTTGCTATAGCTACAGACCGGTTAAATCTCTCCTTATAGGCTGCCAGCGCTGGTTACTATAGCTACAGACCTGTTCCATCTCTCCTGATAGGCTGTGCCACTGCACACTGGTCTGCTGATAGCTACAGACGCTCGCCGTTTATCTCTCCTGATAGTCTGCCAGCGCTGGTCGCTATAGCTACACACCTGTTAACTCTCTCCTGATAGGTTGCCTGTGCTGATCACTATAGCTACAGACCTGTTCACTCTCTCCTGATAGGCTGCCAGCACTGGTTGCTATAGCTACAGACCTGGCTTCTACTGCAGCCTAATAGAAGCCAGTAAACACGCCCCTGAATTCAAAATTAAACCAAGAAAACAGGACTGGGGTAAGAATCAATGTAGTGAGACAACCCCTTTAAAGGAGTTGTGCCACTTCAGACATTTATCACCTATCCATAGGATAGATTATAAATGTCTGATCAATGGGGGTCCTAAAACGAGGGTCCCTAGGTCCCCAATCCTTCAAAGCACAAGGATTTGAATGGAGCAGTAGTCAAACCAGGGCCAAGAAGACGGGTAGGCAGAGGCAGGTGACCACCTAGGGGAGCACCAGTAGAGAGCGGGCTACTAAAAACATTCGGGGAAAAAAAAGGACACATCCAAAAAATAAGATCTGCAAACTTGTTATCACCTGTATATAAACGTCTATGACGGAAAAGTGATGAAATTACATAATTTATTTTACCGTCACTTTTCCTGTGAAAAAAAGAAATTAAAAAATGTAAAAAAAAACTTGGAGATAACGTTGATCCCGCGCATGTAACTACTTAGATGCCACACTTAATGCAACTGAAGCATCTAAGCAGTTGTCCAACTTGGTGCCCGCTCCCACCTCTCGATCAGCTCCCTTGCAATGCAATCGTGGGGTGCCGATCGGCGGTCACAGCAGCCAGGAGCCTAATGAAGGCTCCCAGGCTGCCATCTTACTGCCCCTGTTACACCCTGTCTAGAGCACCAAACTGCCTTGTCCCAGTCCTGGGTTACACATTCGCACTGCTTCTCCTTTCACAGTCTATGAGACAAATGGAGATAGCTGATTGCAGCGATGGGAAGCTTTGGGGCCCTCATTTTTGTGATCAGTGGGATTAGAGGGGTGTCCTCAACATATTGATTAGCTTTAAAGATGTAGCCAAAGGTAAATAAACATTCTTACTAAATACCTTTCTGTTCTAATTTTTGTTAATTTCAAAGATAGAGCAGGTTATCTCTCCTGCTTGTTAATAGATGGTTTCCTACGTTACCGACCAACACTCTGCTCTTGAAGTTATGTCTTCATACCGGGAGAGGGATGCTTGGCTGGTAGTTTGATAACCTAGATAACCATTTGTAAACAAGCAGGAAAGATAATCTGCTGTATCTTTACAGTGAAGCAAAATCAGAGCAGTGAGAGTCCTTATTTACCTCTGCTTACAGGTTTCAAAGCTAATAAGGAGATAGGAATATCCCTTTAAAGGGAGAAAACAGTAGAATCAGGTCACTTATAATCATAGTTGCCAACTTTTGAAAGTGAAAAAGCAGGAGACTCTAGTGGGCGGCGCGCTACGCGCGCCGCGGCAAAAATTTGCATGGACACGCCCATCTTGTCGGTATGCCACGCCCCTTCAAAAAGCCACACCCACTCCACCTAACTGCATAACGGCTTTGGAAGAAAGCCAGGTAGATGCCCTTATAGCCAGGTAGTAGCCCCCCATAACCAGGTAGTGCCCCTTACAGGCTGGTAGATGCCCCCTTGTAGCCAAGTAGATGCCCCCTCTGTAGCCAGGTAGAGCCAAATTTGTAGCCAGGTAGATGCCCCCCTTTGTTAGCCAGGTAGGTGCCCCCCTTTGTTAGCCAAGTAGTGCCCCATCTGTTAGCCAGGTAGTGCCCCCATTGTTGCCAGGTAGTGCCCCCATTGGTTGCCAGGTAGTGCCCCCATTGTTTGCCAGGTAGTGCCCCCATTGTTTGCCAGGTAGTGCCCCCATCTTTTAGCCAGGTAGTGCCCCCATCTTTTAGCCAGGTAGTGCCCCCATCTGTTAGCCAGGTAGTGCCCCATCTGTTAGCCAGGTAGTGCCCCATCTGTTAGCCAAGTAGTGCCCCCATTGTTAGCCAAGTAGTGCCCCCATCTGTTAGCCAGGTAGTGCCCCATCTGTTAGCCAGGTAGTGCCCCCATTGGTTGCCAGGTAGTGCCCCCATTGGTTGCCAGGTAGTGCCCCCATTGGTTGCCAGGTAGTGCCCCCATTGTTGCCAGGTAGTGCCCCCATCGTTAGCCAAGTAGTGCCCCCCATTGTTAGCCAAGTAGTGCCCCCATCTGTTAGCCAGGTAGTGCCCCCATCTGTTAGCCAGGTAGTGCCCCCATTGTTGCCAGGTAGTGCCCCATCTGTTAGCCAGGTAGTGCCCCCTTTGTTGCACGTTGTTGCCCCCTTTGTTGCCAGGTAGTGCCCCCATTGTTGCCAGGTAGTGCCCCCTCTGTTGCCAGGTAGTGCCCCCTCTGTTAGCCAGGTAGTGCCCCCATCTGTTAGCCGGTAGTGCCCCTTTTGTTGCCAGGTAGAGCCCCCTTGTTGCCAGGTAGTGCCCCTTTGTTGCCAGGTAGTGCCCCCATTGTTGCCAGGTAGTGCCCCCTCTGTTGCCAGGTCGTGCCCCTCCGTTGCCAGGTTGTGCCCCCTCTGTTAGCCAGGTAGTGCCCCATCTGTTAGCCAGGTAGTGCCCCCTTTGTTGCCAGGTAGTGCCCCCATTGTTGCCAGGTGATTCCCCCCATGGTTGCCAGGTAGTTTGCCCTCTCTGTTAGCCAGGTAGAGCCCCTAAAGCTAATAAATATAAAATAATAAAATCCACTTACCTCACCAGGCTCCTGCAGCGCGGCCAGCTCCTGCCCGATTCTCAGCGGCGCAGGGGGAAGTGAGTGCAGCCGCGCGTCACTCCCCGGCAGCCGCGCGTCACTTCCCCCTGCGCCGCTGACCCGTATGTACGGCGGACACACCGGCGCCGTACATACAGGGGGAGGAGGGAGGAGGGAGCGATCCCTCCTGCCTCCTCCCGCACAGTGAGACCGCGGGCGGGTGAGCGGCCGCTGCGGCCGCTTCACCCGCCTGTAGGAGCGGTCCCGCGGCGCAAGAGTAGCGCACCAGCGCTACTCTTGCGCCGCGGTAATTTAAAGGACCCCCGCCGCCTGCAGGCGGCGGGAGGAATGCCAACTCCCCCGGGAGGGCGGGAGGGGACCCCAAATAGCGGGACCCCCCGCCGAAAAACGGGAGAGTTGGCATGTATGCTTATAATCAGGGCTGCATTGTTGCACCATAATGTTCAGCACAAGGATCAGTAAATAAAATGTTGTGTTGCTTGCAATTTCTGAGGTTGCAGATGGAGTCTTGTATGTGAGTATTGCCACCCCCAGCAATTTACCTTTCCCGTTGACCTGATACTCTAGATCACCAGCTCAAGAATGAGAGAGACTTGTCACAGGACCACTGGGTCAATTATCAACACCGAGCTGCACCATGCTAACCACTGAGCCAAAGTGCTAACCTGTGCTAACCACTGAGCCACAGTGCTGCACCATGCTAACCACTGAGCCGAAGTGCTAACCTGTGCTAACCACTGAGCCACCATGCTGCACAATGCTAACCACGGATCCACCGTGATAACTGACACCCTGTGCTAACCACTGAGCCACAGTGCTGCCCCCCATGCTAACATGAGCCGAAGTGCTAACCTGTGCTAACCACTGAGCCACCATGCTGCACCATGCTAACCACTGAGCCAAAGTGCTAACCTGTGCTAACCACTGAGCCACAGTGCTGCACCATGCTAACCACTGAGCCGAAGTGCTAACCTGTGCTAACCACTGAGCCACCATGCTGCACCATGCTAACCACTGAGCCACTGTGTTGCACTATGCTAACCATTTAGCCACCACGTTGTACTGTGATAACTGCTGAGCCATCATGCTACACTGTGCTAACCACTGAGCCACTGTCTTATACTATGCTAACAACAGAACCACATGCTATACTGTGCGAGCCACTGACCAACGATGCTGCACTGAGCTAACCACCAAGTCACCATGCTGCACCATACTACCACTGGGCCACTGTGCTGTACCGTGCTAACCACTGGGCCCCTGTGCTCCACTATTCAAACCACTGAGCCACTATGCTATACAGTGTTAAGCTCTGAGCCACCTTGCTACACCATTTGATCTAACATGCTATACCGCACTAACCATTGTGCCACCGTGCTACTCCATTCTTACCACTGAGACACCCTGAAACATCATGCTAACCATTTGAGCCAATGTGCTACACCACACTAACCACTGAGTCACTGTGCTACACCATGCTAACCACTGAGCCACCATCCTGTACTGTGCTAACCATTGAGCCTTACATTGTTAAGGCTGGAAACACAGCATAGGACAAAAAAACATCGGAAAGCCAACGGCTTATGTCCAATGAACGACCGCGGTTTTTCTCACTGTTTTCGCAAAAAACTTTTTTTGCCATCGGCCCATTGATGGTATGGGAAACAACAAAACGATTATACAACATGTTCCCTAAACCCAAAGCAGCTTAAAAAAAAAACAACTTGTGATATACAGGTTGTTAAATGTTTGTAAGGTAAAAAAAGACAAGCGTCCATCCAGTTCGCCTGTTGTGCTAAGGTGTTGACCCAGAGGAAGGCAAAAACCCCCAAGGGGTAGAACCCATTGTCCTTTTTAGGGAAAAAATTCCTTCTGACCCCCAATCTGGCTCAGAATAATCCCTGGTTCAACGACCCCTTTACGAACCCCTAGACGTAAAAACTGTTATTTATTCATCTGAACGTATCCAGCCCCTTTCCAAAATCGGTCACTAAAACCCTGTTATATTATTAATCTAGAACGTACCCAAACCCTTCCCAGAATCCCGGTCACTAGACTTGTTATTTTTATTACATTTTTGAAATGTACCCCAGACCTTCCCGAATCCCGGTCCTAAAACTTGTATATTATTACATTAAAAAGTTTATCCAGCCCCTTCTCCGAACCCCGGTCACTATAATTGTTCTTTATTTTTTTGAAATGTATCCAGCCCTTTCCAGAATCCCGGTCACTAAAAACTTGTTTTTATTACTTACAAATGTATCCAGACCTTCTCCAGAATCCCGGTCACTTTAATTGTCATTTATTACATCTAGAAGTGTACCCCGGGACCTTCTCCAGAAACCGGCTATAAACTTGTTTTTTTTTCATTAGAAATGTACCCCCTTCCCCAAAGAATCCCGGGCACCTATAACTTGTTTATTTTTTAATCTAGAAATGTATCCAGACCCTTCCCCAAGAATCCTGGTCATTTAAAAACTGTTTTTTTTTACATCTAGAAATGTTCCCCCAGCCCTTTCCAAAAATTTCCCGGGGGCAATAATTGGGTTTTTTTTCCTTTGAAATTGTTCCGATTTCTCTAGAATCCCGGACTAAAAACTTGTTATTATTTTAAATTTTGAAATGTTCAAAAACCCCAAACCCGGTAATTTTACTTGTTTTTTTCTCTAGGGAAATGTTTCCCAGGGCCCAAAACCCCTTTTAAAAATTTTGGTTTTTTTTTTTGAATGTTCCGACCCCTTTAAATCCGGGCATTATATTTTTTCTTATTTACTTTTGTTATTTTCCCAGATTTTTTAGAAAGGGGTTTTCTTTTTCTTTTATTAATTAGTGTTCCGATCTCCGGAATTTTAATTAAAAATGTTATTTATTAAATTTTGAAGTATGACCCTTTTCTAGATCCCAATCATTTAACCTGTTTTTTTTATTAATCTAAAAAATGGATCCAGACCCTTCCCCGAATCCGGTCACTAAACTTGTTATATTTTTAATTTTAAAATGTTCCGGCCCCTTTCCCAAAACCCTGGTCACTATAAACTTGTTTATTATTACATCTAGAAAATGTTCACCCCTTTCCCCAAAACCCTGGTCCTAAAAACTTGTTACTTTATTACATCTAAAAATGTATAAGCCCTTCTCCAGAATCCTGGTCAATAAAAACTTGTTTTTTTTATTTTCATTTTGAAATGTATCCGACCCTTCTCCAGAATCCCCGGTCCTGAATTGTTATTTTTGTATTAGAATTGTTCCCCCCCCCTCTCCGAATCCTGATCATATAATTGTTTTTGATTAATCTAGAAATGCACCAGATCCTTTCGGGGTCTGTTACTAAATTTCACCATGAAAAGCCCCTCTGGCAGAGAGTTCCACAGTTCACTGCTTAACAGTAAAGAATCCCTTTTATTTTTTTTTTAAAAAATTTTTATTTCCCCCCAGACGTAGAGGACGCCCCTTGTTCTGTACAGTCCGGGTATAAATAAATTTTGGGGAGGAGTTCTTTTTGCCCTTTGGGTATATTTATACTATTTATTTGTCCCCCCGGACCCGTTTTTTTCTCTAAATAAAAAAACCCTAATTGCTAATCCTTCTGGGATTGGTCCCCCCAGTCCTTTTTTTTATTTTTGTTGCCCCCTTTGTACCTGTTCAAGCTTAAAATGTTTTTTCTGTGACTTGGTCCCCAAAACGTACACTTTTGCCCCTGTGTGGTTGACCAGTGACTTTTATAATGGGAGAATAATTTTTTTCCCTTTTGTTAAATCTATGCCCCTTTTTAATACGGGCCCATAATCTATTTCCCTTGGCAGTCTCCCCTGAAAACCTGGCTGCTACAATTAAGTTTATGTCACCAGGTTTCCCAAGTCCTTCCATGTCACTTTTTCCCGAGTTTTGTTTTTTTTTATTGTGAAAACTCATCTCCCACTTCTTGCCCCGGCCTAAAACCTATCCAGACCCCATTTGTAATAACACATTATCCTTATTGTGGGGTTTCCCTTTACAGAGTTTTTAGTATCGTCTGCAAAGATTGTTTTTACTGTGAAATCCCTGTGTAAGATATTAATGAAAATGTTAAAGGGGAAGGGGCCCAATACTGACCCTTGTGGACCCCATAGTAACAGCAAATCCGTCGAGATGTCCCGTTAATTACACCCCTTGTTTTCTATCAGTGAGCCAGTTGCTTACCCACTTGAACCATTTTCCCCCAGCCAAAGAATTTTTCCATTTTACTTTACCAACCTTTTATGTAAAAACAGTATCAAAATGCTTTAGAAAAAATTAGATATTGACACCCGTGCCCACCCGTCCAGTTTTAGAAGTAACTTCCCCTCAAAGAAGTGATGAGATAGTTGGGGACAGGATACCTTATAAACCCCCCGCTGGAACGGGTTTACATTTTTTTTCAGTGGATACTCAGGATGCACTTGAAAAAACCTTAAACATTTTACCTACAAACAGAGGTTAAGTTATGGCCTATATTTTCCTGGTCCTTTTTGACCCCTTTTTGGAATTTTGGGCAACTTTTGTCTGCCCCAAAATCCTTTGGGAATACCCCGTTATTAGACGCCCAATGAATATTAAGAATGGGGGCCTATCTTTGACTCACTTAACCCCCTTAAAACACGGGTGATAAACATAGGCCTGGGGATTTGTCTATTTTAATCTTTTAAGGCGGAGCTGCCTTCTTCCTGGGTTTTTACAAGAAACATTTAAATTGAGTTTACCTCCCCCCTTCTTTCTTCAACAGGAAGCTCATCCCCCTCGGTAAATCAGTGGAAAAATTGTTTAGTGGTTTTTTTTTTTTTCGTCGCCCCTTTTCTTTTTCTCAATACTTTTCAAGGGGCCAACATTTTCTGTTTTAATCTTTTTACCATTTATATGATAGGTCGTTTTTTTTCTATTAAAGTCTATGGGCTTGCAAAACGGTTGGATTTTCAGCGGTTTCAAAATACTATGCTAGCTACTGAGCCACCAGGCTGCACTATGCTAGCTAATGAGCCACCAGGCTGCACTATGCTAGCTACTGAGCCACCAGGCTGCACTGTGCTACCAAAGAGAAAACCCTTCTGCCTGTGCTAAAGCTGGCCATCGTGTGCACTTTTGTAACCACTAAACCCCAGGTGCACTCGCTAATTGCTGGCCTCTGCTGCGTTGCTAGTACTGAGCCACAGGCTGCACTGTGCTAAACCATGGCCACCCTACTGCATGTGCTAAATTTTCTGAGCCATCGTGCTGCACTTTGCTAACCACTAAGCCACTATGCTGCACTATGCTTGCTACTGAGCCACCAGGCTGCACTGTGCTAACCACTGAGCCACCGTACTGCACTGTGCTAAATGCTGAGCCATCGTGCTGCACTTTGCTAACCACTGTGCGGCCCATTTCTCATGGTCCGAGCCTGTTCTAGCCATGTGATAATTAACGCTCTATTTCTCAGTAAGTGAAATATAAGAGGCTTCAGCATTGATTTGTCGCGGTTTTATTCATCTCCATCCCTGGGAACAGGCGGTTGTTTCTGAGTAAATGGAGTTGATTGACAGGGCGATGACGGGAGGGGAGCGACCCCACATGTCGGCTCCATGTTCCCCTGTCCAGTTGTCCGAGGTTCACATCGTTGTCACAATCAGCGGTATAATGAGCTCTGAGATCCCGCTGATTGCCTGCGGTATAATGTTACCTCCAGTGTTACGTTCCACCAGATTGGAAACACATGTCGTGGAGGAGTCCGCGTGGCGGTATTTGTTGTTGTTTGCTTCCATCTGTGATCTTAGGGTTAAAAGGTCCTGCTACCAAAAATTTGGAAGGGGGAACATCTGCGTCGTGCTATCCGCGGCACACTCCCAACGTGTAAATAATGAGTATTTATTATTCGTAAGTCCCGACATGTGGCGAGTAGGCGTGATATTTCATGGACGCCATCCTGCGGTATGTGCCTCACTGCAGGCAGACCAGATTGGGCCAAAACCTTGCACGTTTATCTGTCCCTCTGGAATGAATTTGCTCGCTCTCTAATGGGATAAACCACATAAAATATGACGCCCGCGAGTCATCTTGTCACTTAGGGATAATAAATGCAGATTTTTTGCAAAAAGTATCAAGCGGAACATGGATAGGAAATGAATGTGAGAGCGCCAACCACCTCTCCGTCCTCACTGGAGGATTTCGGAGGCCCGCTCTTGAGATGGATGTGGGTCCCAGAGATGGGACCTGCACATATCACAAATTTATGTCCTAACCTATAACTAGACCATAGATGTGTGAGATATGAACATTGTTTAAATATTTGATTGGTTTTTAATATGTAGGGAAAGGTAAATGAAGACTGTTACCAAATACATCGCTTTCTGATTTTGCTTTGTTCAGGGAGATAAAAAGATTTTTTCTAAGCTGTGTAACAAGTTTTTCTTGGTTTTTGACCACGTTCTCGTCTCTCGTTATCTGATTGCCCAAGCGCCATCGTCAGGTAGCCCGGACATAGTAATCCCCCCTGTGGATTTCCCTCTTCCCACAAAGATTTTTTCCCTAAGTTAAGACAAGTTTTAACCCTTTAAAGGTCTGCAGTTTTGTGTACTACAGTTTATAAAACCCTGCACACCTCGGGGTTTTCCGAACGGAATCTCAAATGTGACCCAAGCTTTAAAGGGGTTGTCTCACTACATCGATTCATCTGACCTCATTCCTGTTTTCTCAGTTTCATTTTTTAATTCCGGGGTGTTTTTACTGGCTTCTACCGGTCTGCAATTATGAGCTGCAGCCTATCAGGAGGGATCAAACAGGTCTGTAGCTAAAAGTGACCCCGTGCTGCAGCCTTCGGGTAGAGTGAACAGGTCTGTTGTTTGCAAACCTGTGCTGGCGCCCATCAGGGGGGTCAAACAGGTCGTAGCTATAGCAACCCGTCTGGCAGCCTTCAGGATGATTGAGCGGTCTGACTATAGCAACCATGCTGGTAGCCTTCAGGGGAGATGAAACAGTCTGTAGCTATAGCAACCCTGCTGCAGCCCACGGGGAGAGATGAAACAGGTCTGTGCTATGCGACCTGAGGAACTGTGGCACACAAAAAGGAATAGGTGGGCCTGATAAGGACACATATTCAAAATGCTTTTTTTTTCAAGATATTTTACATAAAAAGCAGAAAACCCTTTTAGGAGAAAAACCCTTTAAATTTTTTTCCCTTTCAACTGAAAAAGAGATTTTGGTGTCATTCGGGGCATTGGGAAAATTGGGGGACCTGTAATTTTTAAAACCCCATTGTTACTCCAGCTGCCCCGGTTTTTAAGATTAGGAGGACGCTCAGGGATCACCTAAAGGGTTTCCTTGCTAAAGTGATTGCATTGGCGGCTGTGACCCCTGATTGTACTGAATGTCCGGCAGCCGCTATCTCCCTGAGAAAATGTCCAGCAGAACAGCAGGATATCCGCAGCACCACGAAGCTATTTACTAATCTGATTGGAGCTCATTTAAAGCCTCTTGTCCATAAGAAGCAGATCCCAGATCCGGTCACTGTCCACAGCAGACGGCAAAAATGCTTCAGAACAAAGCTTCGGAGTCAGAGACTTCACTTCATACATGTTAAGATCTGTGGAAATGCAAAATGCAGTACTCTCTGCCCGGGCCCGGAAAAGATGCCCTCAGTCAACCCGAAGTCCCCCCCCCCTCAGTGCTGACCCCCTGACGGGAATCCCGGGGACCTCACGAAAGCCTCAGATGTTTGGCACGAAGAAAGGGCGCCCTCACCTCCGGGAGTCTGTTGTGTCGTATCGTTTTATCAACTATATCATTGAGGGATTTAGATATGTTATCTGCTGCCTCAAGACACGGTCCTCGGGGTCAGG